>VZRV01002221.1:3652694-3914038 GCA_013398115.1 Falcunculus frontatus
AAGGGAGACCAGCCCCAAAACGCGGTTTTATATTCATGATTTTAATTTAAAATATATATATATAAATTTTTTTTTTTATTTTAACAAACAGGCAGGGGAAGGTCACGGAGCCTGGTCGCCGAGCTGGGAAGTCGTCGCTGTCCTCCCCCTTCAGAAAACTACTCCGCACCGTCATCCGGCACTTCGCGGAGAGGCGACCCCGGGCCAGACATATTAAATACATACTTTGTTAGACAGCTTATATAAGACTTGGTTTATTTAAAGTTGGAACAAAATGGAGGAAGAGGGTAAAGAGGAAATTCGGCCGGCCTGACGTGTGGGTGCCTTCCCCCAGACGTGTGAAAATACCACGGTGCCACAAAAGTTCCCCGCGGCTGCGATTCCCCCGGCCGGGCTCCCCCGCACTCAGCAGCTGCCGCCGCCGCCCGGGCCCAGGTGAGGGCCAGGTGTGGCCCCCGCGTCCGGCCGAGAGCCCCACACCTGCCACAGATCCCAGGCGTGCAGGACCTGTGTCAGCACCGCCATCCCAAATATTTATCCTCCGAAAGACTCGAAGGAAGAGTCTGTCTTACAACAGGGCTATAAATCATCAGGAAAAAAAAGTGCGTGAATAACCAAATGTTTCCTCTTGTACACAAATCCTAGCGTTTCTCCTTTTTTAAAATAACTTATTTCTTTAACATGTCATCAGATTCCTGGGCCTTTCTACAGTGGTTTTGCCTATTTATAAATTTTTGGGGAAAAAAATGTGGGACAGCAGTTTCTTTTTGTTTTTATTTAAATCATCCATAGTATTGCAGCGGGATTGTCAGCTGCTGTATTATCAACCAAATTGCTTCAAAAAAAAAAAAAAGAATTATAAAAAGAATTTCTTTAAAGGGACACTTCTCAAGGCTGGTAGAGCTAAAATTAGAGTTGCCAGCTGTGTTTTGGTTTGTGGGCACGTGCTTGCACATGACAGGAACATGGAAATATCACGCTTTACGCTGGCAGTTTGCTGTTCTCGTAAGCAGAGGGTTTTGGTATGGATCCCCATAACTGCCCCATAGCCAGTTAGTCCATGAGCAGAAGAAAGCAGCTGAATGAAAAGGACAGTGCAGGAAGCCTGTCATGCTCAAAATACTGCCTGTACACTATGGTTTTCATCACCAGGCATTAATAATCATTGGTACTTAGGTACCAGCCCTCTGCCATAGAGTGGGAACACCATGCCATGCTCTCACAGATATTTGCCTCCTGTTGCAAGAGAAAAACTTTTGCAAAACGAGTGCTCTGCTCCCAGAGCACTGTACAGGCATTCAGCAGGTTCTTGCACACTCGAATGAGCTCTGTGGAGCACTACCATTGCCCCAGCTTCCAGCAGATTCAGAAGAAAAGCCTGGTTGAGTAAACTATTGAGTATTTTCATTCCCTAATGAATTCCAAGCTGGCCAGGACCATGTGGTCCTTCTTCTGAGGGTCCCTCTTCCTCATTCATCTTCTTTTCTGAGAACTGAATTTAGAAAAAGATAGGAATGGGAGGAGAAGCTTGCAATCCCAGCCCCACAGTTTGTATCACGGCTCAGATTTAAATACGCTGCCTCTCATTGTCGTGCATGATATACTCCAGTAATACTCTTGCTTACACTTTCTTCTCCCCCTGCCCGGTTTTCCCTGAGGGTGAAATAGACTGTTTGAGGGTTGGGATCTGCAGAAGTGAATAGTGATTACTTGACGGTACGTGATACTTTGAGCCAAGATAACTTTCAGATTGTTCTTTCAACTGCCAGAATTAAGTTGTTGTGCTTCTCTCCTCACCTTCTCAATTTTCCCTCAGGATATTAACGCAGTTTTTCTTGCTAAGCAGTTTGCTTGTAGAAGTGGATGTAACCAGATTTGGGAGAAGAAAGAACCGATGTGTACAGGGTGAAATAAAAGATAAATACTAAAAGTAGAAAACTGTGCATTCTGATCAAGAAATCTACATGAACATGCAAGGTTTTCCACGGTCATTATTTTAAATCCAGGAAGGACTGTTTTGACTATATCATCTGACTACTGTGAGTATTTCAAATCATGCCAGAAAATTTCAACCCAAGATTTCCACACACTTCCCCATCAGATGCACTGGGCTAGTAGCTCCAGCAGTTCTAGCAACTGAGAAAAGGTGGGAAGCTACAGGAGAGGTGGGACTATTATCTGAGTGGGTAACAGCTCCACCTTTCTCCTGCTGGCTCTCAGCAAAAGTCTTCAATGTGCAGATGCATTGAATTTCCCTTTTCACCTGTAATCCTGACCAGGTGCTGAGCAGCTTCTGCTGTTTGCTCTTAGTGCTCAACATCTTGCATGATTGAGCCTTCAGAGATGCAAGACAGAGTGGAGGCAGCAAAAATAGGAATTCAATATAAAAGAGTGGGGGGCCAAGGGGAGAAGACAGGAGGCAATATAGCATAGCTAAAATGCAAATGAACAGCCACAAAAGCAGATTTAGATAGCACACAGCCTCTGAACAAATGCTAGTGCTGGAAAATGGAAAATTTCCATTTGCAAAATACAGACATCAAAAAGATCATCTGTGACTTGGGAGCACACTGTTTAAATAGAATCCCCTTCATTTTCTGGCCTGTGCATTTGAATAACTGAATCCACTTGCAAACTGAAATAGCAGTTTGCCTACCGAGTGTTAAGTATAAATGTTCCTCAAAAGAAAAGACAAGCTGTTCGATCCCAGTGAGCAACAGCAAGCAAACTTCACAACTTTTTTTTTCTTCTTATGGGAGGGCTCATTATCAAGCCCCAGCCAGTCCCAGCCTCGGGAACCCGGGGAGCGAGCCAGGTCCCAGTGCATCTGCAAAGGCACTGCTGCCTCTGAAGGTGTCACCGACCTGAGGGCAGATTCACAAGCCAGGTGAGCAGTAAGGATCTCTTTAATGGGAAGTTTAGAAATTAAATGAAAGAAATGGGAACACATCATGTGTAAACTTGACAGCCAAGTACATTCAAAGGCACCAAAGGATATTAACCCAGCAACAACCAAAGCTGTGGATAAGAAAACTGGAGTTAACTGACGGAACGAAAAATAAAAAAAAGAGAGACTCATTCTCCTGGCAGCCTAAAGTACAGAAAAATTACATATGTTTGGATGTATTTTTACCTTTCTTAGAATGCAGATTTCTTCATTCACAAAAACTGAGCTAAAAGAAAAAAGCGGACACCTAGTAGAAAATTCAGGGACTTTTATTTGATAAAATACAATTCTACTTACACTTTTTTTTTTTTTAATAAGCTTTTTACCTATCCTATTAAAACCTTCTAAAGTAATAGGTATCAGAGTCAGGGAGCAATTCAAACATTTTCTAGCTCCTTGCTCTTGAAAAGCAGCAATTTGTATTCTAGGACATTTAACTTTTGACAAAATTATGTCAAAATTTTCTAAGTCAGGACTAGAGAAATAGAGGTACCGCCATCTAAAACAATATAATAAGTTAAAGAAAAAAAAAAAGAACAATTAAATTTGGCTCACATTTTTTACCCTGTCTCTCTACTTTTATTATCTCTTTTTACTCATTAAAGCTATTACAAAGGAGACCATAGTGATGTCTGACAGCTTGTTTACAATGGATTACAAGAAGAGCACTGATTTTATTTTTAGATCTGTCAGCTCCTTCAGTCCAGCTACCTGAAAACTATATTGATGAACACAGAATTTTACTATTTAATGGATCATTTATCAAGCTAATTTACCTAAGGAGAGCTAACCGAGTTTCTAAGAAGTGACATATCCTGGTGCAGCCATCAGTAAAGCATGTGATAGTCCCAGAGAAGGTGGGGGGAAAAAGAAACAGAGGATTAAAACACTTAAGTTAACAATGACAGCATTAAGTGTCTGGGATTGACAGAACCTCTCTGAGTTGGGAGATGCTACCGTTTTCAGGTGCTCTCCTTTTGTAAGAGACCCAAAACCACCGGAAGTGGCTTTACCCTCACACACACATCCCCATTCCCCTCCAGCCTTCAGCACTAACCATCACAACATCACAAAGTCTAGAATTAGGCAGAGCTACAGACGGCCTAAAGTAAATCTGAAAGAGTTAATGGATTAGATTTTGGACAACAGCAAAGAATTTCCAACTACCATCATACTTCATTATTTTTTAATTTATCATCTTCTGTCTTTACATTATGGCTCAGGGGTTTCCATTAGTCTACTTTTACCTAAACACCCAATCCTAAAGGAAATCTTTGGACAGCAGCAGAGTGAAAAATTTCAGATGAAAAGTAAACAACAATGAACATTCACTAAATTGTGTTTTCCACATGACATAATCTCTTACAAGCACAAGTCATTGAAACTAGCAGTCAGTTGTACAGACAGACTGAAATTATGCACTAATGTCTTCTTTCTGCAGATGCTGATGGATACAACCAAAGTAAATAATACTTCGTCTTTTGTCTACAGTCTGTTTCCTACACATCTCTGAACACTTTGCAAGAGCTAATGCATCCTGCAGTGTGGAAGAGGATTAAGTAAGAGGACCAGTCAACGGCAATTGCCCACTGTGACAAAAAATCCGGGGTTCCTCTCACCTCACAAACCCTCATTGCATGGTAAAAGCCACAGCAAATAAGAGCTATGGGGAAAAGATTGGTACTTTCTTTTAGTTCTGGAAGGGGTTCATGTACAGAGAAAGCAGTGCAATGGCAGTGAGATGCAATGTGAGGAAATGGGAGAGAGACATCGGCTGTAGCATATCACAGGATCATGCATCAATAGTTTAGGGCTTTCAGAAAATGCCAGGATTGAGCACAGGTTAGAAGACATGCCTTTCAAAGGCGGTATTTTCTACAGCAACTCCACATCACAAGTTAGTAAATATTGCATCTGGTCTTGAGTCTAAACTCTCTGGATAAAAAAGGCAAACAAACCCCCAAACACTAAGAGGACTAGCCAAGGCCATTTCTCTCTTGCAGCGTATTAACTTAATACTACCAGCATTAGATGTGGTATGATTCCAGAGGGAGAAAATTCTTCACCTCCCACCTTCCTCCCTCCAAAGTCCTGCTTACTAGTCACTTTCCCCACCCCTTGTTTACTTAAAATTAGATTGTAATCAGGGAACATGAGATTTTTTTTCTCCTCAGGAAGTTTATTTCTGAAGGTAATGGGGAGACGTAAATATGCTGCCTGTTTACTGAGGCTCATAAACATATACGAACACAGGCAATTAATTGTCGCTGAAAGAGTTCCAGCAAACATGGAAAATCCTGGCTTTTTAGGGCATGTTTGACTAAATGTTCACCCATCATGTACTGAATTACTTAGTGAGATATTAATTTTGTGCTCCAGCTGAGGGTAATCACAGAACAAACTGGCATTATTCAAGTTACTCTGTGAAATTACAGCAAGGGTAAGCTTAAGAACAAAGGCCAGCAGGAGTCGAGCCTCTCAACTTGAAAGGAATTATCTTTTCCTCTAATTGAAGTGAGCGCTGTTTTGTTTTGTTTTTTTCTTTCCTTCCTCTTGCTAGATTTCCAACAACACTCTTTGGCAGAAGATCTCCTTGCAACAGGGTTTTGTGCTTAAAGCCCATGAGCAGGGGCTCATCTGCCTGGGAAAGTTTACTAATGTAATTGCACCAGCATCCTCGACAGCTAGTTATACCCACATAATGCCTCATATGGGCATTCTTCCCCAGGAGAGATTATGCTGGTAAATGCCCCTATTTACACAAACCCAGACTTCTGGGTCCTGTTTTCCTGCTGGTGCTGCCGCTGACCTACGCCATGACCTTGGACAAACCACTTCTCCTGCTCCCTCCCATCTGTCTCTGTCTCATGAGCGTCAACTGGAACTCTTTACATTGAGAACAGTCTCTGTGTTTTTACAGTACCACAGGGGAACCTCAATTTTGGTGGGGCACCAAAACAACGCAGCAGAAATCTGTAATAATGTATGTAAACAGTTTGTTGTTCCACCATCCAGACAGCTGCTATCAGAGGCTTCACAGGCTGTGGCTTTTTTTTTTTTTTCCATGGGAAAAAGTTAACAATAGGCGAGAATGGAGGGTCATTTCAGGCAACATTCCATCACTAACAAATATAATAGATTCTGCTTTCTCCATACTTATGTCCTCCCCAGCATGCTAAGACACATTTCTTCTTGACTCTTTCATATTTTGCAGGCTTATTTGCCCACTAAATAAGACTGTATCTAATGCTGGCTGTAAATAAGACCTGAAGGAGCCTTTGCTAATAATTTCTATTTCATCTCCTAATAGACCCCCTTCTAAAACACGGTACAATTATGGCACTACCCTTGCAATTTCATCCAAAACTTCATTCAAAACTGTTTGCAAAAATAATTTTTCATTACAAGTTCTGGAAATTTTATGGTTTTGATGAAATCCCAAAATATTACCTTATTTTTTTCAGTTTAGCTCAAATTTGATTTTTTATTTTAATTTTCCCATAAAAATTCTGCCTTGACCCAACTGCAATAAATATTTTCCTACTTGGTCCCCCTGAAAAAGTAAAAATCATAGTCTAAAAAATCTCTCTAAAATGTTTTCAAAAATATCTTAAGCAGAAACTCTCTTTTATCTCGACACATGCAGGAAAATATTATTTAGGAAATATACACATGAAATACCCCTATTTAAATCAGTCTCTAAGGAAATGTGTTCATCGGTTGTTTGTTTTTAACTGAAATTCATGACTGGGAAAAGCAATCTGCACTTCAGCTTGCGCCAGTAAGCCCTACAGTAATTCAGAGTCTATGCAGTCCGAAGTATTTTAATATATAAAGAAAAATCACAGGTTGGGAGGAACTGTAATCTTCAACCATAACAAAATGCTGTTCTTTTCCTTCTCACCTAAACACAACCGGGAACTGAAGTGGAAAGCACATAAAAACACGTACTAGAACTGCTAGTGCCTTCTTATCAACATGTAAAGCTTCCCTGAAAGCATTACAAGAAAAATTATAAGTGTCCACTAAATATGGAATCAAAAGATTGTGTGTAACGATTCCCAACAGAGGGGGAATTTCCAGCTCTCAAATTCTTTCTCACCAAGATAGTGAGAGAATGCATAGCAAATGGAGAAGTACAGTACTGAGAGTTGGGTAAAAAGTTCCACGTGCAGGTAAGCTGCAGACTCGAACCAATTCTCCGTATTTCAAATCAGTTCACTCTTTTATAGGAATAATGGCCTTTTTCTTTGTAATGGACAGCTTCCATTTACCACAGAACCAATGCAGCCTGCTGTGCAAAATCAAACCTTATGTCACACTAGATTACTGTCCATCATGACCAAAGAAAATATTGAACTGAATATATTTGGTTCAGGAAACCTGTATTTTGTCAGCTGCAGTATAGCTCATTGTCCACTAAACAGTACCAAGCCCATTCTGAACAGAGCACACTGTAGAAATGTTTAACCTCCTAATCCTGCACTTGTATACTTGACAGAACAAAAGGGAGGGTAATACCTGACATCTAACAAAAACAGGGTTAGGACTGACACTTTCCGGTACCAGAAAAATTCTCTGGGTAAGAGATCATTTATTTCCTGGAAACAGACAAATGTTTATTATAGCACAAATCTTCCCTCTTTTTTTTCCCTCTACCATTTCTTTTTTCTTTTCCTTCCTCCCCTCCTTGGTGCATCTTTTCTTCAGTCTTGTTCGTCAAATATTTTTTGCCTTCAAAAAAATCTCATCAAATCTCTACATTCTCCTTCATCTGAAAGTTATCTGGCTTGAGAATAATTTGCCTGCCTTCTTTTATGTATTCCAGCTGGAGTTTTTAATAAAGCACAAGGACTCAAAGCTACTGTATTTTTATTAGGAGATGGTGGAAACTTTATAGTGATTTCTATTCACATTCAGCAAATGCTCTTCCCTATTGTTCTACCCTATTTACCGCTCCCAACATCCTATTCCCAAATAGTTTTTACTCTGTAATCCTTCACGTGTTTGTTTCCTCTTTATTTCTGTCCCTGCCTAACTGCCTGTCTTGCCAGCACAAGCACTTCCTTTTTCTCAATTTTTCTGTCCATTTTTTTTTCTGTTGCCCCCATTCCTCAGCCACAGATGATTTAGGCTCTACTTTCTTACTTAGGTTGCAGTTCTTTGAATGTAGAACAAAAATATTCACGGGGGGAAAAAGACACCACTGTGCTATTCTCTTTAACATGGAAATCCATCCTACTAGATGGGAAGAGAAAGCACAGAGTGCCACAAACATCTAAATTCATGTCAGCCGAGGTGCCTCGGCGGGGTTGTGGACAGAGCTAAAATAAAGTAGAAGGTGAGAATATTAAGTTCATTAACAGAGGAAGAACTGGGTCTCATAAACTGAGGATCCAATCAATCTCACCTCTTACTGACTTCTTTTCAATAAAGGGCTTTAAAGACATTTCTGCTAAGTACAGATGTACACAGGTTCCCTTCTCCTTACAATTCCAAGTTGTACACCCCTGATACCAACATCCTTGTCTTCTCAGGATCCTGTGGCAGCAAAATACATATCAGCTTAAAACCTTAAGAGCAGTCTTTGCCAAAGAATTCTCAGCTCACATACAGCAGGGTAAGAATTACAAGCAGAAACAACTGAAAGTGAGTAGGAGTTAAATATTAATCTTTTGATATAGTTTTTCAGATGAAATACTGACATAAACTCCGCTGCAGATAATTTGCACTTTGGCCATTTGGTACATTCCCACCAAGTAAGGATAGATGCTTTTGTACTGTGAAGAACTTGTAGGAGAAAAAAACCCAAACAATAGCTTTATTTCATTTAATTGGGAAATTGTATTTTAGCAATAGATACTTCTTGGTGCTAGTCAATTATTTGAATGTTTTATCAGAAGGGCCGGTAGTGTTCTCCACTATGGGGGCTTGACATTTCCCATGGTCTCAGATGTTCATTGGAGTAAATTACTGCTTTGTCAGATCTCTAGCATTGCAGCTGAATACTTCCATCCTGCAGACCACATCCTCCCTTCAAATTCATGATGAGTATTTTCAGTCAAACCATTTGCCCTTTTCCTGTTCCTTAAGAAAGATACAATTTTTTTTTACCTGTGTTTGAATGAAGTGGTGCCAAATACAGGCAAAAATGGCCAAGCTCATCCAGCTTCATCTTCTTGGATAGTGGCTGGAAGGAGCCTGAAGGAAGGCAAGGTTCCTTACAACATATGGAAGAGGGACCAGAAATTTGGCCAAATGGGTGACTCATTCTGCTAGGGATGTACCATCTACCTTTCCTGTGAAAACTTTCCAGGTTTGGCCACATGAGAAACACTTGAAAATGCACAGTCCCTGCATCCTCAGCACACATGTCCCTGAAGTCCCTATACCTGCTTCCCTCCCAGCTTCCATAGACCTCTGCAGACAGACATGGAACGGCACCTTCCTCCCAGGAACAGGAGCTGTACAGAGCAAGAGGCAGGGATCACAGGCATGACAGGAGATGTTTGCACATAAATCTAGTAGTACTGTGGGGTATTGCATTATCTCTGCAATTATGATACTGCTGGCCTGTTGGGGTGGTGCCCATCACTCACTGAGATGAGGAGGTGTGGAGGAGGGAGTACAAAAGGAGATTGAGGAGTAAAAGAGGGATGTGTCTTGGTTACAGGGGGAGTGAAGACAATACATCAAGGCACCGGTGTTTTAAGAGGAGCCCAGGGTGAGTGAGCATTACCGTCTGAACTGGAGAAGAATGAAACAGGGATCTGGAAATATCTGTGGAAAATGGGACCTGAGATTAAGAATTGACTAAAATTAAGAATGAAAAAGCAGCAGTGATGGCAACCAGGTAGTTAAGATGAGCCAAATTGATTTGGAGGGCTAGGCAGGACACGAGAGGAGCCAAAATGGGTGAGAACAGAAGGGCACAGAGACATAAAAGGGAAAAAAGAGGGCAGTCCTTTTCCCTCTTCATCCTGGCTGTAACCCCCAAATTCCTGACATTGACCACTCCTCTGTTGTCAACAAAAATCATCTACACCCAGCTGCAAAGTGATCCAGCCCCTTCCAGCACTGGTCCACACAGACTATTAAAATCTAATGCTGCCAGACTCTCCATGCCTCTGTGATAAATAGAAAGATTTCAACCTTGCTGACAATCCATTTGTCAATATGCCATGGGATGGCATTTTCAGGTTCCTTTATTTTTTTAAAGCTAAAACCTTTCTCACACGTAAATTAAATTAAAAGAACAAGTGGGAAAATTCCATATGATCCCACTTTTAAGGTTAATGAGTAATGGGATAATTATAATGAATAATAAAAAGATAACGAGTGTTCACAGAGAAGCCCATTACAACTGCGTAGACAACCATTACACTGTAATATTATATCTCTTGAACACTTGACTTTGCAACCTTAATGCTTTTTTAACATTGTTTTTGCCTGTGTAATGATATATAACAATCTCCAGACACCATCTGCAGTCTTCATATTTCCTTGATACCTTTCAAACAAATTTTTATACTGAGTATGAGGAGAGGCAAGTGATTATCTCACTGAGCAACAGCCAGGAGATAGTGCGGGATGCATGTGGTTGTTGCCTCTCTGCACATTCATAATTCCTACCTCAACAGCTGGGACCATGCTACAAAATCTTGGGCTTGGTTCTTCTTTTTTAAAGCCTCTATTTTTATGACAGTTTTGTAAAAATTTTCTGATTCTGCAGTTTGCTTTGCCCATTGGTCTAACAGTGGAAGCGACACAATTAAATATTTTGCTTTATTCAATTAGGATTGTGGCCGAGAGCATGTGACCAAATATTTTCTTCATTCCTTTCCATCTGACACTGCACCGATTTACCTTAGTTTTATGTGCTGTCCTTCACTGCTGGACTCCTGCTCAGACACGGTACTAGGCACATTTTTTAATTGGAAAGAGGTATTGCATGCTTACAGACTGTCATCATATTTCAAGTTTACTTCTAGGAAAAGCCAATATTAATAGGGGCTACTTTTGCATTTCTTCAGGCATTACATATTTTAGCTGCAAAAGTCAGCTTTTAGCAAGCTCTTAGCTCTTGTTTCCGAAGTATTGTAATAATAATAAATGCCCCATAGGACTGTCCCAGCTCCTTGTCACTCAAGCAGCTCTGGGTCACCTTAAAGCCACTGCATGTCCCTGAACATCTGCATCATTCAGACTGGAATCCTAATGTGTACCATATAGCAACCACTGCTACACTACCTGCATGCTTATATGCAGGTGGTTCTCTTAGCAGCTGAGATTTCTGTTCGCAATAAAAGAAAAAAACTGTTTGTAGTAAAGAGCAGACACTTTGGGGGGCCAGCTCAGTGAGCTGACTACCTGTGGAGCACACATTCTCATTTCCAGCTGCATGACCCTGAAGCAGTCATTGTAGTCTGAGTGGAAAAGGGGAGTTAACGCTAAATAATATTAGATAAGACTCAATCTCTAGTCAGCACTCTTCAAACAGCAAGAGAAACATGTCTTAGGTGCAAAGTGAGAGATCAAGTAGGAGGAAACAGTAGTGAACAATGATAGGGCAAATGAAAGACCCTCTCTGCAAGCTTCTCTGAATTGGTCTTTTCTATTATTAAGCTCTTGGCTATAAGAGGAAGGTGACGGATCCCATGCTCTCACTGTCACAGCAAGTCATTCACTTGTTCTTCAGCATCACAAAGAGCAGTATATGAACTTCACCATACTTACATATCTATTTTATGCAATAATTTAGTTGCTGCCTTCTTGCATGTAGGAAATACAGTTAACACCTAATTCAAGAATTGGTCTTGTAATAGCACTAACCAGCAAGACAAAAAAAAAGAAAAAAAACCCCAGGTGAAGTATGGATACTTAGTCGGATAAGTCCTACAAAGATGATGAAAACAGATACTCTAAATTCCAGCATGCTGCATTGAAAAGGACCATCTCTGACCTGAAACGACGGATGGCTCCCTATATACAAACACTTACACACGTGTAACCCACGATCCAAGTAGGCTGGTAGATGACAGGGTGCCATGGCACACTTTGGTCCCACAGAACTATCTGGAAGCAGTTGGACCCAGCTCAGCAGAACTCCCTCTTAAACAGCACAATTATTTCCTGAACCTGCTATTAAAACCCACTTCCAGCAGTGAACTTTGCAAGCTGCACACCCTGCCACTCACTCCAGCTCCCCTAGGAGCCCTACAGTGCCTGTGGCTCTGCTTGTATGCGGCTCTGGAATATCTTCAGTGCTCAGTCCCCAACTCTGGCCTCCTCCTTAGAGCTGGTGGTTGTTGCACGTCTGCCAGCATGAATACCAGTGCCTTTTGGCTGGGGAAGAGGTGTCATACCAAGCCTGGGATTTCTGGAATACGATACTAGGATTTCTACATTAGCCTGATGGAGCTTCTAAACTTCCACCTTAGTCACTTTATATAACACAACAGAAAGTATATTAAAATACAAGTTGCAAAGTGAACAGCTAAAATTCCTGGAGCACTGGAATTAAGACTGCTTATTCCACCTTTACATCCTTGAGTCTCTTCATTAGAATAAAATCTGCAGAATCGCATCTAATTCTAAAGGGAGGCCCCTTGCCTTGTTCTCAGTGTTGAATCGGCACTGCTAATCCATACGAAAAAATATTTCATTTTTTATTTTCTCATCACTTTTTAATGCCACACCATATTTCCTGTGCAGCATTCAAACTCTGCTCTGAAGATAGAATTATTAATGTTTGCATAGACTCTCAAGCAGGTTTTTTTTTCACTATAGTGACAGTGTGCTTTGTAACACATGTAAATTTATCTTCCTAGCACCTGAGGAGATGGAGAACCATGTTCTTCTCCACTTAACAGGTAGGCAACCGAGGCACGTACAAAATTAACCAAACAGTCAGCGCTGGGTTTTAGTGCACATTTTAAGGAAAGGCCTACATTTTCAGAATACTGCGTATCATATGACACAGTTCTGCTAAAAGCTCAAGCTTCTGCCAGTCATCAGCCACAAAGAGAGTGACCAGCAGCAACAAGACCTTCCTGTCCTCCCTTATGGGGTCAGCCCACCAAACTGCAGCAGTGAGCCTCATGGATATCCTGGCAGCAGAGAGACCTTGGCAGGCAGGTACTGCTCCAAGCCCCAGACCTGCATGCTAATCTCAGTCTTCTTGCTCGGTAAACTTAATCCTACTCTTACAGCAATTGAAAAGAAAGAGTCCTAATGGGAAAGGATGGGAAATCTTAACAATAAGTAGTTCCATCAACCCTTTTCTATATATAAAATTAATGATACTGAATTGTAAAATTATCAGAGAATGAAGCAATAATTTTTTGAAATAGAGAGCTAAAATAGACTCCAAAGGATTAACATCCACAGTAGATTATCCTCTCCATACTAAATTGGGTAATGGATTTCTCTGAATAGGATATTTCTTTATAGCAGAAGCATGAGATATTATTTTTAAAAAGATCTGTAATATCTTACTTCACATATGCCTCGTGTTTTCCTTTGCTACTTCCTTCAGTCATTTAGAAGTAGTGATCTTGACTGATGACACAACTGCATATTCTTGTTGAGATAACCTAATGTGACGGGGAGGAACACACAGGCCACATGTGATCTTCTTTGGAAAGAAAGAGCAGAGGTCTCCACGTGAAGATTTCTGGTCACTAATGGAGTATGGTAGGACACAAGCAGGCAAAAATAGCAGTGTGGTTAAGATACTGGACTAAACTTGGAAGATATCTTCTGGTTCCTGGCTCTGCTGCAGACATCCTGTGTGTCCTTGGATAAATGCCTCTTGTGAGGCTAATTTCATTTATGTGCTCATGTACATAGTAATGAGCCTCATAAACAGCCTATAAATATAATCACTTGAAATAATTTTTAAGGTACAATCTCTCATACTCAGTGAGGGATTTCACATTCTCTTGGGAAAGGAAAAAGTGTTTTCTAGGCTAAAGGCATGAGACTGGTTTGGAGCCATCTCTATTTCAGTGGCATCTGTGTGCACATTTAAATTTGGCACATGCAGACCATTACGTTAAAAAAAAAGTCCGTATTATTTGCACTATTTCTCATTTTCTTTCTCAGACTAGGACTGTTCCTATTTATAGGAACTCAGACTGTAGGAAGCAAGGAAAGACACATGTATAGATGATGATATCTTTGAAATATGTACTGGCTCTGTGTCCTTTTTGTTCAAAATTCTTGGAAACATCCTGTAAAAATCTGTGCGCATGCACAACAGTTGAGATTATTCACACAGACCCCATTGTAAATCACAGACTCATATGTACATCTGGAAGTTACACATCTCCACACACACAATATGTGTAGATACACAATTCACAAGCAAATTTCTACAGGAAGGGTGGTCCTAGAGCAAAGGCAGATCTGCCAAATCTGCTAACCAGCATGATATTTCACCATTTGTCAGGCAAGGTACTCCTTCACTGCTTTAGGGGGTTTTTTGGTGCTCTGGCAGCCTCTGCTACAGATATCCAGAAAGGCCAGGTAACAAACTGCTGCTCACAGCAGGTCTACATCAGGTGGGCAGCAAGTGTAATGCACCATGGACCCTGGGGCTAGCCACCAAACACAAACAGTGTCAGGGTTAGACCACCATAGTGCTCCAGTTTTGTTTGTGGATCCTTATTCAGCCACTTGCTTTTCAACAAGAATGATCTCCTCCAGCATAAATCTTTGCAGTTGTTGACCCTCTGTGGCTTAGATGAAGCATAAGGTATGAGTAAAAAGCAAATTGTAATAGTAAAGTTTTTAAGTCATCATCTGCACCTACTGCCTATGATTTTGCAAAAAAATAAAAATACTTCTTTTCCGAGGTAGACATGCCTTACTTGGGATAGGTCATTACAAAAATCTCTTTTTTTTTTCTTTTTTTTTTTTTTTTAACTTTAACTTAATATAGCCAGTTAAAAAGCTATGCACAAGCAGTCATTTCTCTATAGATTATTTACAGGAAAAACAGAGTCCAAGTTTGAAAATTCAACCCATCAGGAATACATTTACCATAAACCAAAGAGTTTAATAATATGAAAGTATAACTGAAGATACTCTTGATGATAAGCCAGGAACTAGAGTTCATTATGAATTTGTAAAGTAACTATTGTTTCTCTTAAATGTCTATACCATTCCTTGCATCATGTTACTGTTTTCAAATAACTAGAACTGCCAATACCTTAATGAATCAGACTACTACAAAATAGTCTAAGATTGTTAGAATACCAAAAAAATCGCAATTCCTAATACAAAAAAGGAGCAGGCAATAAGATCAAGGACACAAGCAAAAGAGACCTGCTGTCTCCAAATAAAAAGCAACGAGGCGCAATGCAGCTAGAAAACCTGTGACTGCAGGTTCTACAAGAGCTGATAATTCAAACGTGATCACTTACACATAATCTATAAAAGGAAGTGCATAACTACGGTGATAGTTTGATAGTTACTGGGGGTTTTTATAGTTTTTTTCCTGGCTGGGACTCATCATGTATTACAGTCACCCAAATGAATTCAAGTTCATTTAAGGGCAAAGGTATGTTTCTGGAACTACTCCTGCTGTCTGATCTGTCAAAGAATTAACAGCCCTGGCAGTTAGGAACAGAAGCCTTACCAAGCCTTACCTTTCAGATGGGAAAGGAAAGAAGATATGAAATTAAGAACCAGTGCCTCTCAGGAATGGCCTGAGCTCTTTGTTAAATGCCTCAGCACTGAGACGTCCCAGTAACAATAAGACCTCTGGCAAATCAAGAATCTTGACACTCCTAAGAACTTGCTAAATCTGGCAAGTAAGTTATGTCTGGGGGAGATGAAGTGAAGAAAGTGAGGATGTACTAATTGTCACATTGCAGTATTATAACGTTATGAACAACATTCACAATGCCATCAGATACCTTCCAAAAGAAGACTACTGATACAGCACAAAACCACCCCTAATATTGGCTCATATTTTATTAAAGCTGAGGGTACAGTGACAGCTCAACAGTAAACTGTATGTAACAATTACTCAGTAACAGGCTGTATAGAAGGCTTCAATAGTTTCTTGCTTGTATCCTTTTGGCATTTTTTCCTCTTTTTTTTTTTTTTTTTTTTTTTTTGTAATGTAACGACAAGGACATTGCTCATGTTCACTGAAATACCTCCATCTATACAAGCTGTGATCAGTAACATATTTACCAGCATCTCACACTGCCCTTATATTGCTATTTTCTGTTTTTCAGGGAAATACATTCAACACACATGCACAGAGTAAATCCAAAATGAGCCTTAAATAATCTTGTTCAGGGCAACAGAGAATAATGAGTGTGTCTTCAATGAGGGGCATAATTACAACAAGCTGTCAAAGGAAACTTAAAGAAGGTTTGGGGGCAGGGGGAATTAAAAGCTATTTACCTCTATCAAAGCAGAATGAATAAGGGTAATGAGTAATAACCCTGAGAAAATGACAACAAAGGGGAACAGTCTCAGCACCATGAGCGGGAAATTAATCAAGTTCCTCTTTTGTTAACAGGTGTTACACAATAAATTCCCTGTGTTCCACCCTGAAAAAGCATCCTTAATACCAGAAAAGAAAAAGTTCTAAGAAGTAAACAAAAAAAAATGGTACCTTGTCCTTACGATACATCATTGGCAAATGTCTCAAAGCACCTTTTAGTTCAATACAGTAAAAGAAATACCAAAGTGCAGTGTTTCATGGCATTTGGATTCAAAATTACGGGGAAAATCCAGTGTCCTAAATTAACAAGTAGGCAATGGATTCATGACTAGGAGATCCATTTGCACAACACCAAATGATTTTCAGGAAGCAGAGGTAACATCTAACAAAGCCCCAGTGTGCTTACTGGAGATAGGCAAGCTTGGGTATCTTGATTACATCGACCACACCTCGGTCCCTTAAGCCAGGGAATACTTAGTTCAAGTCAGAGCAGCACAATGCAGTTGTGTAAACAGAAGACTGAAAATCAGGAAATCCTTAGTTCTAAAATGGGATCCAACTGTGCCCTTTTTTCCTGTCCACAAAAAAGTTAATGAAGCAGCCCAAGCAATCCACCCTGTCCTCCCTCCTGGACAGAAATAGGAGTGTATAACTGCCACTCTCAGTGAAATGCTGGAAAAATTAACAGGGATGGATTGAATAAGTTCACATCTTTAACATATTCTGAGGAAGCAAAAGGCTCCATAAGATTTAAATATTATTGAAATACTGAGTAGAAGATCTTTTCAAGGGGAAATTACTACATTTCCTTTCCTTATGTATCGATTACTCATTAATGCAGCAAAACAGAGAAAGATCAGATTTGGCAGTTCTCAAGGAATGGTTTTCACTCTTACATATGCTCTTGATTTGACACTACAAATAAAAATGTTATTCAGTGGACCCCAATCATCTTCCCAAACCATTCCCGAGGGCCACAATTTTAGGACTTTCTGTGCAAATTATGTTCTCTAATCTCCATTCCAGCTTATTCTTATATACTTATATTTACTTGAGAAATAGCATGCGCAAAGATTGTTCCTGCTGCTTCTTGGAAAAGTATCTGCAGACAATTTGTTTAGATGCTTATTAATTTCAGAGATTTTGAAATATGCTTTGCATCTTCAGATTTATCTAAACTTCTAAAAATCTATTATTTATAAATATATATAAAAATCTATTATTTATAAATAAATATAAAAAACCTGAAAAACAAAGGCCATTTCTAAGCAAAAAAAAACCAACCCAATCCCATGAGTATTAAATGTTCTGTATGTAAAAGCTAATGTGAATGCCCAGGAGATCTGTGTATTTTAATGAAAAGCTATGGAAAATGCAGATGAAGGTATTACATCAGATCACGGAACTGTGAGCTTAAAAAAAGTTCAGGAAGCAGAAAGACAAGAGGGACAATGGCAAGGTCATTTTGCCTTTTATATCGAATGACATATTTACAAATTGCAGTACATTAAAGCTAAAAAAACCTCAACCAACCCAAAAAGAAAAAAAAAGAAAAAAAGAAAATTAAAAGGAAAAAACCCCACATAAACAAAAAACACCAACCAACTAACCAATCAAAAAATAAACCAAAACCAAACAACACACCTTTTCTTCCCTTTTTGCACTTAGGCAACTGACGTAGTTGTGTTGAGGAATGTAGGTAGATGAATGGCAGTAGGTAATATAAATGAGACTGAATAGGAGGGCAGCATTTGGAAAAGACCCTCTAGAAAGAAACGAGCCGTGTAGAGAAAACATGACAACTCTTCTGCAGAATACAAAGCACTAAATTGCTTTTGAGTTTTGCTCTTCTTTTAGAAGGTATATGAAAATAAAAAACGTTCTTCTAGTAAACATAAATAATTTCTTTAAAAGGACAATAATCCTGTACAAGCAATCTCAGTCCAAAGAGAAAGAAACGGTTCTAGAGGGCACAAAGTCCAATTCACTCGCCAGCCAGGCACTTTCTTGCTCCTTCTGTTTTGGAGAATCTCCCCCTAAAAACTTTCACAGCTTTTTTATTATGCAGTTTTGCTTCATGTTGAACAAATACAATTAAAAGCAATGGTATATAAATGTGAGAGTCATGGGCCTTGGATAAGTCAGTGAACCTTGCAGCATATTTGGCCCTTAAGTGAGCTTTCACATGAACACATACAAGCTTTATATCATGTATTAAATTGTTTTGTTCAGAATAAGACAGGAAGGTTGATCCAATCACACTAAATCCTGAAGAACCAATTTATGTCTGGAAGCACACAAAAAGAAATCTCCTTTACCCAAACGACATGCTTAGAATGCATCCCAAACTTCCTGTGTGTCATTGGCCATGCTGAGCAGACAGGCCTATGATTTCTAATCTAATCAACCTCAGAGTGACTGTGAAACCAACAGCTGTGTGTGAGCAGTTGGAAAAATAGACATAGAACAAAGGGGAAGACCATCTCATCAGGGCTTCTGCCTCAAGTGCATAAACTCAGCTTCAGTGGAAAGTATAAATATTTCATTCACTATTTTGTACTGTATTTCTCCTGGGATTTGTGCTCCAACTACTTTCTTTTAAAGGTGCATTAATGTCTTCTTTTAACAGCATCCCTTCTAAACTTTTCCCCTTGCTTAATGGGCCTGAAGGGATTAAACCCTTAGCAGAAAAAATGCATCTGTTGTACATAACATCACAGTATTAGACTATCATAATACCAACTCATTTATTTTCATTTTGTGGAAGTATACCTTCCCTTGAGAACGATGCTACAGGGTATATTTCCTTCCTGATGCTTCCTTTCATGTATTGTATGATGTTAAGGAGAAACACTTGTACTCAGACATCAGAAACCCAAGGCCCACTTTTTGCCTTGCATTTTGAGGCCACATTATGCCAGAAAGATATCCGGGCTGGCCAGCAAAAAGCCCCAGAAATTCTGCCTGTCTCAGTGAACACACAATGTAAGTTCTTTGTGCTTGTCACAGTTCTGGACACTGACCAGACAGAACCGACTGAAATTTGCTTTTAAGTGACCTCCTTCCTGTGCATCAATTGAAGAAAACTGAGCTTAACATTTCAGTGAGGTCAGCTGTGGTCTAACGGCTCAAACACACACCATAATAGTCAACACCAGCTCAAAAAATGATGCCATTTGTATTGTATTGGGCAAGGGATTGTCTACGCACAGTTACAGCTTCCGTAGTCCTTTGGCTTCACATTAAATAGGATTCCCTGCAAGTGCATCACAGTCTCCATCAAGACCAGGTCTCCAGAACAGCCTTGAAATCAAGAAATTAGAGGGACTACAGGTAAAAACTGGTAACTACTCTCAGTTATTTGGTTACTTAGCTTTGGTAAACTTAGAAAAATTTATAGTTCACCTGAATGGAAAGATGTTACTTCATCTGTAAACTAACTTCACCTTAATCCAGATAAAAGAAGTTGTGTATATTTTGTGGCAGAACCAAACGTAAGATGGACATTTTCCTACTAGGGCAAGAGAGGAAAGAGTCTTAGGCAAAATTTTCCAGGGGCAGTTTTGAAGAAACCATTTTTCGAACTGAATGGAGAAGGATTTTTAATTCTCCCAGCTAACATGATAGCGATCAGGAAGAAATACCGAGCCAATGCTTAATGGTTCAAATGGAGATGCTGGCAAGGAGCTGGTTTGGAAAGAGACAGATCTGCAGAGGTTTTGACTCAGTATTAATCCATGTTGAACTGAAAACCCTAAGTGCTGGAGAGGGAAAATGTACCAAATTTTCCTGTTTCTTCATGCTAGCTTTTTTTGTGGGATCATATACTCTTCCAGGTTTAAAGGCAGTCATCAGTATTACCTTAAAAGAAAATTAAGATGTCTGGTAAATAAAAAAGGCAGAGGATGGAGGGGTCACTCAGTCAGAAAGTAGATTATGCAGCCTGAAATATGCTTGCAATGCAACAGACTTCCTCGAGTACACAAGTGTGTTAATCAATAGTTAGGATCTGTCTAAATGTGTAACAAGCTTCACCTTTCGAGAACTCATATTATCCAAGAGGGGGGTTAATGAACATTAGCACAAAACAAAACCATGGTTGCAAAATCCTAAAATGACGGAGAGGAAAATAACACCAACTCTGAATCACTGCAGGCTTAGCCACTGAATGATGCTGAGAAGGGCACAGTCCCTGTTGAGTGAAACTAGAGATGAATTCAAGCCACACAAATTCCAGCTCAATTTCAGACTTGCCATTATTTTTGCAACCCTGCACAAATCAGAAATCTTCTGTGACTGGACTACCCTTGCTGTCCTTTTTCTCAGTGCAAACAGTGGAATAGTCTGCTCTGCCTAATGCACAGAATTACCAAGGAAGAAAAGGGTGCTTCTTATCCCTTTCCATGACTTTCCTGTTTACCGTAAAGCTTTCCCTATTCGCCAGAAAACGTAAATGCATTGGACTTTCATTTTGCAGCAATGTATGGTTGCATAATCTTTCAGTCTGGTCAGCCTTCCCAGTTGTCTTTCACGTTCCCTGCATAGCATCTGTTTTTCAAAGACAACAGATTCTCCACTGTTGTCCTGGGACAACGCTGGGACATCTTCCCTGAGGAAGACATTTTGTTGCTGTTTTGCTTTGTGTAAATTAGCAGCAACATCTTCTGAGATTTTTGCTAAACCTTTGGGGCTGTTTTTCTTTTTTAAGGTGTCTGACTAAAATGTCAGCTGTGTTTTCACACTGGACAGCCAACATATACTGTTTTGTTGGTGCTTTCATTATGCTGAACTATGTAAAAACCAATGTACAGTGTGAAAGGCAGAGCATAACAGAACTGTATTATTAGCATCAGCCTCTGAAGCATTTTCATGTCCATTTATCTCAGAACATGGATAGAATACCTTAGTCAGGGTGGCAACTGTTACTAGATTACTCTTTTCCATATCACCATTACATGTGCAGCAAAAATACACAGCCCTATTGTGAGATTTTGTGGTCTGTTTTACTTTACTCTCAGCTGATAGTTCTCATTTATTTCTTGACATCATAGTATATATAATGTAGAAGCTCCTGAGACTAAGAACTTTACTAGGACATAAAAATTGACAATTTTTGGTTCTTCCTCCATAAAGGAGAAACACTCAATTAGAAATTCCCCAAAGACACCAAATCTTTAATGTTTGGCATCTTGGCACTTTTAGAAAATTACCCCATTTTGAATTGTCTCTTGTTAAGCATTGAGGATCGAATTTGCTTATCAGTTTTAAAAACATAGACACATCCCTCTCTCTCTCAAATTCCTTTTACATCCATAGAGCTATCCACACTTCTAATAAATCTCAGATGGATCCAAGACTATATTGATCTTCAGACATTGGCTGTGTATATTAATCTCCACTATTTTTCTCAGAGTGTATTTCCCTCATTGACAAGGTAATTGGACCACTGGGTAGGTATAATGCTACAACCACAACCGTTTCCACAGAAAGCCCCTTTCTGATTGCATTTTAAGTTACTTTTCCCCAAGTCTCTCTCATCAATAAATGTTATCATTTTTGCAACAATGGAGGATTATTTGAATCATGTAGAAAAGGAATATATGAAAATACCAGGCACTTGTAAGGGCTGGCCAGAAAAGTTATAAAAGCAATAAGCACCCGAGTCAAATTAAAGGTTTGAATATGTGTGTAATATGGGAATATTCACAGAAATACTCTGTTCTAGTCAAATCTGAAATAAACACCACCATTCAGGTTGCGTTTCAACTTGTCAGACTGATCAAAACAGAAGATGTTCATGTGAACTGAAAATTAAGAAGGAAAAAAGAAGTTCCATCAGGCAGTAATATGTAGTTCATCTTTCAAGTGAGGAAATAATGACTCTGCCTGTGTGCCTTTCTGTGGGATGAAGGCCACAGCTTTTGTGAAACGCAGGCAAAGGTAAGACTGGAAGTTAGATTCGGTTTCTTATCCCTTAAGATGGCACATAACAACAGCTATCCTAAGGATTTCTAACAGGAAACAAAGGCTGAAAACTCTCCAAAGATTTCAAGATAACACAGAAACTAAAGTTGAAAAGACTGCATCAGTATTGGGTCAGTCAGACTAGCATCCCTCTCACTGCAGGCACAGTGTTAGCCCAATTTCCTTCTCACCGAAAGTCAGAAATCACCAGGTGGTGATGTATGCCATGCTTTGACAGGAAGATCATTTCATTATAGTGCTAGGGTCAAATTCTGAACTCAGATGTATTAATACAGAGCTACTCCATCAAAAGCAGAAGAGCTGTTTCAAATTATTAAGTAAAAGAGAAATTCCAAACTTCAGCTGGATATAAGGAGACCATTATTTTATTTTTTTGCATGTGTACACAACTATATTAAGAGGCCAAGTATGACCTTAAATTCAAGGAGACTTCAACATGCTTATATCTCATAAAAGAGAAACTTGGCCTTCCTACATCCTCCTCTGCTCTCCTATCAGATCCTTGCCTAATTTCCCAAGTCATGATCATTGCCCTCCAAACCCTTTCCATCCCAACTCACTTATAAGCACTGAGATAGCAGGAGCTGGAGTCTGAAATGAAATCCCACAAGTCTGCCTCATGCGAGGCGAAGTCAGATGCTGAGCTGCCAAATCTTGCTAAATTCCTGGCTGCCTTGCACAGCAGCAAGAAAGTGCAAACCAGCTGATTGACAGTGACTGGCTCCTGCCTCATGCATAGACTGCTCAAATTTAAGGGCAATATATCTGTATTGTAGAAGAGTTTCCTTGGAAAAAGGATTCTCTTAACACCTGGTAATATGGCAGAATTGAGAACCTGTGTGTCCTTTTGATTCAGATTTAAAATCTTTAGCTTCTGTTTTGGAGAAGCTGCATGATGTAAATCCCCATCTCCCCCTTCCACAATTTAAACCAATAAATTCACAGAAACCTGATCACCTATGAACACATAGTTTCCATCTTTCCTCCCAGTCAGCTGGTAAAGTAAGTCTTCTCAGAGGGAGAATTTCATGTTCCTCAACTACTCCCATTGCTCTTGTCCCTAAGAAATTTCATAAAGACTTTGCTTAGAAGTGGTCATTTAAATTGACCACCAAGAGTAATGCAGTTTCATCTTTCCTGAAGAGGAAGACAGTAATTGATTTTATTTATTCACAAATTTCACACAAGCTATATTTCTGTATAGCTTCTAACCACTCTCCAAACAATCTCTTTTCAAAAAGAATCCTGTATTTGCCCTACCTAAGGATCATAACAAACTTTGAAGTGATTTAACAGCAGATGGCCACTAGCCAAAAAAAATCATTTGAAACTTCAGAAGCTATAGAAATTCATTGTTTCTTTTAGCTGATTATAAGCTTATAGCTAAGATTATACAAAACAAACTTTAATTATTGCTAAAGAGCAATAAGAGTATAAATTCAAGCTGTGTCTCACAGAAAAAGAAAATTAAACAGTCTATAAATAGTATCTCAAAATAAAATGCACTAGCTACACTGTGCTAAAAATAAATGATCCTGCTATTTTTCTAGTGAAATATTTTATTGAATCTCTTAAAGTGCAATCCAAGGCTCGGGGACTCACCCCCATCCAGTAAAGCTGGTTAGAGAGAGAGCAGAGACAGCTCACAACTACACAGTTACCAGAAGAAATCCTATATTTCACTTGTGGAAAAGGACAAATTAGTTCTCTGTGCTGTGCGAAAACACATCTTCTGTCCATTTTAACAGCAGTCAGACCACTGCAAGATATCCAAAACACCTAAATTCCAATTCAGGCAACAGGTTTAAACCCACCAAAATATTAAGTGTTTCTTCTCAGCAAGCATAAATAAGCATTGCTAGAAGACAGCAAATAGACCAAAAGCATGGGAAATTAGAAAAATCTTCAGGCTGTTAAAAGTTACCAAATACTCTGATTTACATGTAATTGGGATAAGGAAGTCAGACACTGCCAAAGGCTGAAAATTATTTTACTGGAAATGTCACTCCATAGGTCCTATTAACCTGTCCTTCACCTCTGGCCTGGCCTGAGCCTGTCTAGCTGCTCCTACATATCCAGTGGCACGGACAAGAGCTTCTCTCCACGGCACCTGGACCAGGTCATTATGGTTGAATTGACCTTGCTTGCTCCTGAAGCCCCAGGATGCCCATGTATGCACATTTCAGACTGTGAAGAGAGCTAACCCATGGAGCAGTGAACAGTCAACATTTTGGACCTGACGGAAATACAGAACTTGCCAGTGTCTAGGAAGGAAAGATTATTATCTGCCAAAGATCAAAAATATGATCAGAATATAAGGCCTATTTTGCAAAGTGATTTAACCAAAATTTGGCCCATATAAAGTAACTATAATCTATAATTAATAGTAATGTGGAGTATTATTTATTTTATATATAATTCTAGTTTTGAATTTTATTAATTATTTTCCCTGCAATTTAAATTTTAACAATTGTTTTCCTTTACATACCTACCAACACAGACAGTTGTCCATCTCACAAAATATTACATTGCTCCAAAAAGAAAGAAGAGGAAAATAATAGATATACTGGGAAATGTTTACTTAACGTGACAATGCTCGTCATGCTTTGACAACTCAGTCAGGGGTTCTCATGACATAATCAAAATTACACCTAACTTCTTGTTCAAAAACCAAGGATTTTGCTATATTTCAATTTTATTCAGAAAATAACAAGTGGAAAGGCAGGTTTTGTAAAAAACATATCAAATTCTACTTTCTTTTTTTTTTCAAATAATGTCTTCTCAGATTTCAAGCTATTTGTCAACACCTGTGAAGGTGGTTGTATGTAACTCCAAGAGTTACTGATGACTAATGAAATCCCTCTCTGGGAAAATACAGAAATATTTTCAGTTCAAGTGTTTGTTCAGATGAGAGGTTTCAAGTCAGTTGGCAGCACTTCAGTAAAACCTCAGAAAGCACTTGAGCCCTTCTACCATCTTAGCTACTCAATTCTTAACCCTTCAGCCCACGTGTATCTTGACTTCAGTTTCGACACAACTCATGGGTATTACGGCTTTTAGTCCTTGGGGCAGTCTCTCTTCCACTTCAAATGCTATAGGAAAAAGAGGCATCTGAACACAGGCAAGGGAATAATGTCATTTCCACCAGAAATAACAGTAATCTCTCTTTTTAAGGAGATCCTCACTCTCACATGCAACAATCAAGTATTCTTTTTCATTTTGTACCAGTAAGTCAATTTCTACTTGGAATTCCAATCTTGGTCCTCACTAATCGTGCATTAAATTGTCAAAAATATTTTTTCCTCAGACTGTCCCTCCCAGGAAGTGCCTAAGGGAGGATTTCTCCGTAAAAATCATTGAGAACAATTGTTTTTCCTATTTTTCCTTAAAACTGCTGCGATTCCTCCAGAAACATTGATAGTTAAAAAAGAAACAACACTTCTGGCTCAGAAAGCACATCAGCTGCAAGCTCTTGGAGGCTGGGAGAGCAGCAGTGTCCAGCCCTGTAAGTCTGCCCTGCTCCACACTGTGTCTCAAGACAACTGTACTGCCACTGGTGAGAAGAGGTAACTGGGCAAGACAGATCTTTATTTTGCTCATTTTGCAGTCCCGTACCACCAGTTGCCTGTAACCTTAACCAACACCATTGCGTGGCTTCTTAGCACTCCTCCTCTCGTCCTGCCTGCGTGCTGCCTTCACTGCCAGCCCATCACTTCCTTGTGGCCAGCACAGCCTCTTTTGCTCTTTTCTAGTCCAGCCTGGCAAGGGCACCGAGGACCCCAGCTCTGAATTTATGAAAACAAAACACAATAGCAGCCTCAGGGTAATTTCTCACCAGACAAGCAGGCTATCTTTGAGGTAATACTTTGAGACACAGCCACAATCTTCTTTGCAAACCTCAAACTTTTGGAGAGAACTTGGGGAATCCAAGCACAGGGAATGATAGACAAAGCCACAACACCAGCAAATGAGTTGTTCCTGTCCCTTCACTGGCAGAAACTTGCCATCCTGTCCAGATTACCCAAGCCAAATCCACATGCCCTCAGCTCTGCACTTTGAAGAATGTCATGGGAAAAAGCCTCAAAATGGAAAGAAAAATTCTGAAGCAAAACTGGCAGATCCATACTATTCGCATAAAAGTGAAGGGTAGAAAAAATGTTAATGAACATACTTGGGTAGTTATATTAGAGACCATTAGCTTAAAAGCTGGTTAAAATTGTTACTCTGTCATGGCATTTGTAGTGAACAGCAGGCAAAATTAAGGTTACTTTTTTGAACTCTCCTTCACAAAATAAAAATTCTTCACTTTTTTTTTCAAGTGTCCTATGTCTAATAGAAATTCAGAAAGATAATTTGCCGTTTTTAGGATGGTAAACCACTGTCAGAAACATTTAGAAACACCTTACATTTCCCATGGCATCAAATTCTCAGGGCTATTGCCTTTACATATTTACTTAGATTTAAAACTACAGTTGTGCTGGTGGGTGGCTTTCATAGCTCTCTCAGTTTGCTGCGTATTTACAGCAAATAGAGCTCAAATAGAGAGGGCTTCTCCTTCTGCACCCTGAAATTAATCCTGATAGATGACTATAGCTCATTACAAGTAGTTTAAAAAACGAAATCAAACAAAAAACCCCACCGCCCTCCCAAGTACAGCATCTCCTTCTTGTATGGCAGGATGTCCACATATGCAGGAAAGGTAGCTCTTCAACTGGAATGACCTGTCATATTAATGGAAACTGGAAATTTGCTGTTTAAATCTGCAGCTGATTTCTACATCATCTGAAACATTACAAATTGCATTTCTCATTATGAAGAAAAACAAAATCACCTGGGAAATTAGATTTACTTCTCACCTTCTTTGTGTTAAAAGCAGAATGTAAAAATCTGAATCAAAAAACAGGAAAAACTGACAAACTATTTCCCCAGTGAAGGGTTATCATGGGAACACATAAAACTGGACAAGTATTCTAAATTCATCCTATAAAAAGAAAGGAATTTTTGTTTGCTTGTTTGATGCAGGTATAAAATAAAAATCTTTCTGTCCTACAGACTACAGACTTGAAAAGACATTCTAAAATGTTCTGTTAAGATCTCACTTATCATCAGTGCTGAATTCAAATGAGTTTCAAACATACTGAACTATCACTTTGCAACATATTACTTACCCAGAATTACTTTAATTTTCATCCAGTGCTACTAAAAATTCAGCTCTCCTCCTCTGCCACATCGTTGTGTACATAATGAACTTTATGATTTCTTACAGGCACTATCTATTGCTTTTGGTTTGACTTTCAGGTAGTTTTCCTCAAGTCATTTTTCAGCAATTGAAGAAAGTCTAAATAAAAGAACTTTACTGATGAGATTTGTCATCTTATGTTATTACAAGACAGGCTACTTGGGTTTTTAAAAGATTAGTGTTTTGAATAGATCTTTGCAGAGCATATGTTTCAGAAGCACTCACCCTCATTTCACCTCTAATATGTCCAACATCACTCTTCTGGAATTAAGAAACAAACAAACAAAGAAAAAAAAAAAAAAAACAACCCTGTTCTCTTAGTCATAGATCAAATTTGTGGAGGTTTCCACAGGTCTATGGAAAAAAATACTTGACTGACCAGGTCAGATCTCATTCGATTTTGGACTTTGAACTTTGACTTTCAAAGTGAGAGATCAAAGATGTTGGGGGAAAAAATATCCCAAATGCTGCAGGGTGATCCACGTGGGGAGCCACCCTCATCTTTGCCTCAAGCAATCGTCTCTGTGCACGTGGATTTAATGCTGTCTTCAAACTGATGATAGTTTCAAAACACCAGGATGGCTAATAGCAGATATTACTGCATCATTCTGCTCAGGGAGTAAAATGCTACAGAAAAAAAAAAAGGGTGACTAATACCTTCTGGTCCATTTAGCAAGGTGGTAGGTAAGAAGAACCATGAGTGCCAATCCCAGCAATCCACCTCATCTAATTTCACTCCACCTTGGTTCTCCTAAACTGTAAAGGAACTGTTCCCCCATTGAAATACTGAGGTTAACTGCTAATACTTATAGGATGCTACAGAATCCTCTGAATAATTAATCTGAAAAATACCATCAACCAAAGTGCAGGGGAACATCACATTTCCTGGGTCCTGAAAGAAGCTCGGGCTTCTTTCAACAGCCTGTGCTGCCTCAAAAGGGACAAAAGCAATTTTCAAACAAAAATGGTGAGAATGTATCTTCAGCAACTATAAAAATAATTTCTAAAAATTAAAAAAACAAACAAAACAAAACAAAACAACAAATAAATTAAAAAAAAACCCAAAACAAAAAACCCACCCAAAAACTGTTAAAGTAAGTGAAAGAAAACAACAAAGATATTTCCATGAGACAGAGCTAGGTGCTGAGAGAAGAGTCGAGGGATGAATTCCAGCTTTACACAGCTCCGTAAGTGGGTGGTTATATTAAATGTACTTTATTCCAGCATTTTTAAGCATTCTGAACACTTCTAACAATATAGTTGGAAATAAGAACTATCCAAAATTGACAGAACAAATGTAAGCAACAGCAACCATACAAGCAATTATGTAAAATGTGTCTAGGGAATTTCCCTCCATCAACTGAGAAAACAACACTGAAGAAAACCATATGGGGATGAAGTATAGCATGAAAATATTTTAACTGTTGCATCAACAGGGAAAGTGTGAGGATGTTTCTTAGATGCCATTTCTTAGAGACTATGCATTTGTCTTCTTTACCAATTGCAGGAATACTGTTATTTTTGCATTCATGGAATTTAAGAGCAGATACAGATGTAAAAGGTGAATTTTTTAACCACACTGAGAAATATTCCAAACATTACTACTTGTGCATTCTGGAAGTGATGCAGCAGAGTACTATCAAGGCAGTTTCTTAAAATGAATAGCGTGACTTCCTCAATCCCCACCCATCCTGGAAAGTTAGTTTACTATCGTGCAGTACTGCAGGAAAATTATTATGTTACAATTTTATTTATAGACTTCATTTAATAAAATACTACCAAGCTAAAGAATTTTTTCTCCAAACTTTTAGATTTAGATTGACCTATAATAAAAGTGAATCATTTATAGGTTTTCATTTAGTGAGATTTGGAGTCCTTTAAGGATTTATCAAAATATTCAGTGATGTTAACGTCTACAGTAAGTAATCTCAGGAAGGCTCTTTTTTGCTCTTGGGGTTTCGGGGGTTTTTTGTCTCCTTGGGTTCATTTACTTTTACTGCTGCACATCACTCTCGCCTTCGATGCACAAAATCCAATGCAAGCAAAGTGACTAGCCAAAAATAAGTTCATTTGCAGGGGTACACTCCCATTTTCAGGTTCTGGTCTTTGGATTTTTCATGCTTTGCTGAGCACTTCATTTGGGTTGGCAGATCTGGTGAGTCATATGGTGACAATTCTCATTTTCTGCAGCATCTGAAATGTCCACTCATGGTATCACTGACAGCTAAAATTAGGTATTTGGCAAAGCAGTCCTAGGAACTAAGGGCTTGATCGAGTTGCTTAATTATAGCTGCCTAGTGCCATTTGAGATGCCCTGGAGTACCCCCAGCAACCACAGAGACCTGGCAGGTATCACACAAAACCTACAGGAGACCTGTGGTCCTCCAGAGCCAGAGCTGTAGGCAAGGAAGGATAACCCCACGATTAATTTCAAAGGGCACCGGACCTTTTGTTTGGGCTCATTTAGGAACTGAACACTATGTGCTTGCCACTGGGATATTGAAGAGATCAATTCTCCTGTCTTAGCTTGTTCTTGCATCCCATTCCATCTCTTTGCAGGCGGGTGCATGAACTCTCAGTGTTGCTCTGTGCCTGCTCTCTGGCACAGAGCACAAGGAACAAAAAATATGAAAATAGGTCAGAGCAAGCGGTAATTTTGGTGGGGTGAAAGGGCTGGTGGAGAACCTCTTCCAGGGAATGGAAGGGAGGGCTTGCATACTTTCTCCATATTCATCTCATCACTGTTCACTCAGAGGAAAAAAAGAGATCCGCTTAAGGAATTGTTCATGCTAGCTCCTATTGTGTCATGGGTTTTCCTTGGAGGTGTCTAAAGCAGAATCCAGTCTTGCTTAATTTGTGAAATTTGACATGATTTCAGACTGGGGTTGATAAGGTTTGTGTTTAGGGAGTCTTGATGGCATCTCTAAAGATTGTAATTCTTCATCCACCTCTCTTCTGACAAGCTTGTATGAAAGTAGAATAAAAAATTGCTTTATTCTTCTTTTCCACATTAAGCAGAAAATGGCTTTCTTAAGAGTATGCATTTGCACTGGACTCAAGAAAACAGACCCCTGCCGAGCATGAAATGACACTGGGGAATATATTTTCCTTGACATACTGGGCATTTTTCATCTCTCTAAGGCACCTCTCCACCACTCACTCCCCTTTTTATTTTTAACATAGTTATGCAGTACCTCATATCAGTACTCATTCTTATATTCTCCTTAAAAAGAAAATGAGCACCAACAGTACAGAGGGACAAATAATGCTTGTCATAATAAAAACATTGTGGTCTCAAGCAACCAAGCAGTATTTGGAAAATGGTATGAAAAATACAATGCTCATGTAGTTTCCCAATGCCCAAAATTTCAAATTTACTCATGAAGGTGTAAAATATTTCCTAGAAACCTGCTGAAATTACATGAAATCTAATAGTTTGATGCCCAAGGCAGGGCTAATAAACCTTCCCTGCTTCAGCCCGGCAATTCAGCTGCCTGAATAAACAATACTCAACAACTACCGCAGTTCAAGTGTCTCCTGAATATTAGATCCTTTTCTCCAAAAAAATAAATCTCATAAAGGCCAATACTGATTCTGACTGGCATATATTTCTGTTCAGATCGGCAGTTTGGTTTTTTTTTTTTTTTTAATCTGAATCAATGTACATTGGTCTTACACTTTTCTGATAGGGAAACTGCTTCTAAACCTCTCTTCTTTCTGCATTAACTTCATCTGTTCAGCTGCACAATAGATTGGTTAAGACAATTATTAGTGACATGACTGAAGTTATTCGCTCACCATCATTATCAAATAGTGCATTCAGAGCTCGAGCTAGAAATAGGATGCTGAAAGAGTGGCTAAAATAGAACAAATGTTTAAAACTAGTGTGTAGTTAATGAACAAGGGTATTCATTGAAGTACTTCTCAGTCAGAAATGGAGATTAAAAGCTTGCTGTAGAGCAAACATCCTTTAAGGTATTTCAGGAGTCAGTGAAGATTGGTGGTGGCATGAGCGCCATGCCAAGAGTCCCTGGTAGTTGGTGACTTCTGTGAATTGTCACAGAGGCACAGACTCACAGGCCTAAATGCCACCTTGCTCTTGCTTCTGTAGAGAAGCACAGAGGTTCTAGAGTCTCCCTCACTGGAGATATTCCAGAACCATCTGGACACACAGTCCTGTGCCATGTGCTCTGGGATGGCCCTGCTCGAGCAGGGAGGTTGGACCAGGTGACCCCACTGTGGTCCCTTCTGACCTGACCCATTCTGTGATTCTGTGAAGTCTGGGAAGCACAGTTACTAAGGCATAGACTGAATGAATACACCCAGAGGTGTTCTGTTAGAGTTGGTTTGGTCTAATTTTAGTGCATAAAAGTTCACACATTTGTTTTAGTGGCTAAAATTTTTAGTGTCTAAAAGTTTGAACCATTTTATTTTCTTTATAACTGTTAGTCATGCTTTTATGAAAACAGGGTCCAAGAAAATATCTTCAGCTTGACTGAAAAGCACATCACAAGTTTATGTCATCTTAATATTAAACCAAGGAAACTTTGTTTCAATATTAGAAAATTGTAAAGTATAGAAATATAAATATATTGATACTATATTTAATAACTATCCAACATTTAGCAGTCTCAAATAGTTTGAAGTAGTTCTAGATAAAAGGGCTAAGATCTACAGAATTTAAAAATATAGGTTATCCTATTAGACAAGATTTTGAACAGATTTTAACAAATTACATTTGGATTAAGAAGATCATGTATTAATTTATTTATGCCTTATGCTTCAGCTGGGGTCTTAAATCTGTCATAATGCTACAGAGAAGAAAAATATTTTAAGATGGATAGAGAAGGGACAGTTAGGAGAGAAAATGAAAACTTTATGAACTGATCTCATATTTCTACACTGAAAGGAAAAAAATACACACTTCTTATTAAAACTCTGTGGCACCTTGATGCAACTATCACATGAGTAGCATCTGGTAGAGTTTCTCGAAGACTCAGATCTTTTGGCTTCTAAAATAGTAACAAATAACCCAAACCAGTCTTTTTTGTTCCGAATCACCATAGCAGATTTAAGCAATCTGTACAGGGAAGCAGATTTTTCAAGAAATTTTTTATGTATGATGCTAGAGAAATGATGTGGCATCTGAATCACTAATAAAAATCTGGTGAAAAGGTTGCTTTATTTGCTGTATTGTTTAAAAGTAAACACACAAAGAATTTGACAATTTGAATCTTCTGTTTATCTGAGAAACTGTACACCTATCCCTTATACTTAGAGAGAGATTTCCTGTCAGCATTCATGAATTTCTCTCTTGACCCTGAGCAGCAAGAGAAGCAGCCCGAGATATATTGCAAAGGCAAATGTTTAAAGTTTATATCAATATACACATGGGACAAAGGTAATTTACTCAGTGAAGGAAGAACCCCTTGCTACATTTAATCATGCTCAAGTACATGGGAAAGTGCCCTTACAGCTGTTGTTTCTCTCTGCCTTTTTAACCCAACTATTGAGGAGCCCTTTTCTTCTCATGAAACACCTTAAACCCAAAGCCTAATTAAACTAGTAAAACAGCATTAAACCTGGTGGGCAGACTTATCTCCAGTCACTACAGTTTGCAATTAGATTTTGGGTGAGGGTACAGGAAATCGATGTTATGTTCACCCCTTAATGAGAACATAAACACTTCCATATTAAAAGATTATTTTCTTAAAATCCCCACAGGTAGGCAGGGGATTCTTTCACCTGTGAAAGAACAAAACATAACAAAGAAAATAGTGGGAAAAGAAACAAAAAAATCTCTTTGCCTCATTTGAAAAAAGTATTTTCCTTTCTCCCATGATCTCAAGAAAAGCCAGACGAGGACAGAACAAAACAGTACGTATATACATGTGGTCAAAGCAACAAAGTCAGGGCAAAACTCAGAGCCATTTTGCCTCTTTTTAGAACCACCAGAACTAGGCTTGTTTCAGTGTATTGATACAATAGATAATAAAGACACAAAGACAAAGAAGTCCATGTTGGCATCAAACACCCTCCATCTACTTTTGATCACCAGTGAATGCAAACAGGAATGTCTTGGTTGAGGCCAGTGGGACTTCATCACCTCAGATCATGTGAGAGCTTGGCTGATGGTATTCTTTACACAGAAAGGGCAAATGTATACTTTGGGGCTTTCATAGAGGGAAAAGCAAAAGTTAAATATCTGTGAGAGACATTCTGCACAGCAATAGAGACTGGAATCTGCGTTATAAATGTCCAATATATCAGCAAGGAGTCTCGTGTTCAGCTGCAGATCTGCTGATACCAACGCCATCGCTGAACATCACTGTAGTTAAGCACTTCATTGAAGAAACCTTCCCTTCCTCATGAAATCTGAGAACTGTATAAAGCAAGAAAAAAGCTTCTCCTTACAGTATGTAATTTGCACAGAATGACTCTCAGGTTTCTCCCCCAGTTCCTGTTTGGACCAGCAACTCATCCCTTTGTGATCACTAGCCTTGTTTACATCTGCTTTTCAATTCCCTTTTATTCACTGCTGTTTAAAACAGAATGAAGTATTTTTATTTTGGATGAAGAAAAATTAGATGGCTTTATTCTTCCAAACCTATGCCTTCTAAAAATGTATAGGGTTGGTTTAAAAAGCCAATTCTGTGAGTGGGAATGACATCTCTGTTGGGTCCTGAGTTTTCTTGGGGAGTTTTGGCAAGTGAGGGGCAAGACTGGATTTTTTAGGACAAATTTAAATATGGAGAAGCCCTTAAGGATGTTATAGCTAACAACGTAAGTTCACTTTTGCTGAAAGAGATTATATTTGGGTTTTTTCTCTCCTTCCTTATATTTGACATGTTGTTTACAGACAGTTCAGCTGTTTCCCCCAAAACATAATTTGATTGCCATTTTTCTGTGTGGGTTTATCCTTCCTTTTTCAGAGGGAAAAAAAAAACTTTTACACTTTCCCCCATTCTTTTTGGTCTTAAGTAAGGAAAAATATTTTCAATCATGACAGTTACTCTATCCAGAGGGATCACCACCAACACAGATACCCTTAATGAGGTTAACAAGACTAGAAAAAGATGTTTATTCACATGAAACATCTTACAATAAAATATCAAAATTGGATGTAGTCATTCAAATAATTTATTTTTAGTCAGTTAACAAGATTTCAATACCAGTTGCCCTTTAAAAAGCAGTTATTCATGAAGCCATGCAACTTAGCTATCACAAAAGCACTAACATGCTTAGCTTTTTTTTATTAATGTTATGTGAATTTTTTTTTGTTTTCTGCTTCACTAACATTTCAAGAGAAACAAAGTGATTGTCATGTGGTTCACTCAGTCCTGGAACAGCAGCACAGCTGTTTACTCCCAGATTCTGAGCATTTTTTTAGATCTACACAGCAGCCTGTATTTTCTCTGAAGGGAATGATACATCTTACCATAAGCAGATACAGTTTCCATAGTCAGTCTGCCTACTGTACAATACTTGGCAGTAAGAACAACAAATTGAATGCTTGTCCTCTTTCTATTGCCCCTTTTACCTTGAATTAACTCCTCTGGTAAAAAAAAAAGTGGGGGGAGTGGTATGGGGGGGTGTGGAGGTGGACCAAAAAAAGTCATGGCAGAGGTTCACAAAATTACTCCATTTTGCGTTTCAGAAAAGTCAAAATGAGGAAACTTCTGCTTCAGACACCCTCTACTGGAAAGCATCAAGTTTATCCCTCTGCTCCTGATGTCACTGACCATGTGGGAGGAAGTGGGGAACCATGAAGATTTAATTGCCAGAAGAGACTGGTATCGACTCCATAGATCACTGTCTTGCATTTAGTGGGAGGAAGAGATTTGAAGAGTAAGTGCATCTGACTTTTTTGACTATGAAGGAGCAAAAAGGACTCTATTCAAAATTACACAGCAACATCCCTTTAACATCACACCAGACTTTGTAGGCTTCTCTGGAAAGGTGTAAGTGTCATAAACTTATCAGCAAGTGAAAATAAGGATGGAAATGAAAAGCCTTTACTATGATACACACAAGCAGTAACCTGACTTATCTGCCCCACAGGTGGGATAAAAATTTTTTGAAACTTGAATTAAATATCTTTAAAATAAATCTCTTCATTTTGTGTAATTCTCAAGCAACAAGTACGATGGGACAAAGCTGCTCTGCAGTTCTACGTGATCACAGCTAGAAGCTTTGTTTACCCGATGCAGAATTTTGTTCTGTAAGCAGATCTCTTCCATCATTAAGTTATTAATTATCTGTTGAATATATTTACTCTGGGCTGAAACCTCTACGTAGCCTGAGTATCTTAACTCAGTAGCAGGCAGTTTTGCTCTTTAAGGAAAGGGTGAGAACTTTCACTCTTCAGAAACAGACTCTGAGCTACACTTTTGAAATCATGGTCCCCATTTTCATCACGACGAAATAAAAAAAGTATTAAATTATCTAAGTAATGATAGATCTACTATCACTACTCTAAAACCTACATCCCAATGAACTAGTTGGAGAATGTTAACACATCCTTTTCCTCATATAGCAATGCCAAGACATTTTGTCCTCAAAAGACTGAAAAGGCAGTTCTATCAAGCTTCAACATACAATTATTTTTTTTACTTTCCAACTCCCAAACAAAATATTAAGATAAACAGCTTGACTTGGTACCAAGCATTGTTCATCATATGCTCTCCTTTACAATGCTACAGCTTTCAGAGTTCTGTTTGTCTTGCATAATGTACCGTATTTGGGGCAGTGAATTACATTCCTTTCTAAGAGACCATGCTGAATTACTATTTCTTTCCCAGGACTCAGAGGTGAATAATTGCACCTGTCCTCTTTAAGCAGACAAAAGACATTAGGTAGCAGCCAAATGGAAAGAAAGATTTAAAAAGAAAATCATTTTATAGTTTGGCAGGAAAACAACTCAATCCAACCTTTCACCCAGCTGTATACAATATAAGGATTTCTACGAGCACGGCTTCTGAAGAAAATGAAGTCTTCAAAGAGAGACTACCCTGATAACAAAGCAAAAATTGTGGTACTGTCTAAAAGTTTAAAAGATCTAACTTTTAAAATAAATCACTGACAATACAAAAAGAAGAAGAAAAAAAAGACCAGCTACACATCTAAGTGTTTGTGGGCAAATGTTCTCATTAACATGATACAAACAAAGAAATAAAGACGGGAAACAAATAAAACCACAAGGTTTTTCCAAGACCACACAGAGATGCAGCAACAGAACCTATCACAGAGCAGAAGTGAATATGCTGGAACTTTCTGACAACCTTGACACTGTGTCACAGACTCATGAAACCCATTTAGGTTGGGAAGGACCTTTAAGACAGAGTCCAACCGTAAAGACTTTGCAGCCATGCCGAACATAAAGGCTGAGTTTTGCTCTCCCTGACTGCAAGCACCTGGCAGAGAGATCTGCAGCAGCTCTGGTTTCAGCAGTGCAAGCCATGCTGGCAGGCATCCAGGGACGGGTCACCAGGGCAGAAGGACAGAGCTTCAACCGAGCATTTGCCTTTGGTGCCAGGAAATTCCTAGCACCTGACCATGCCAGAGAGCTAATGCTCAAAAAGATGAGAAAAAAGCGTGAAAGGTGGAAATACTGCAGAGAATCTCTGTAAAGACCCTTTTAATATTTCCAGAACCTTTCCATTTTTTTCCTCTTGCATGGAAGCTGACTGTATACCCAAGGAAGACGGGTATTTGTACATTAATAGAAAAATATTCTGCTGCTTGTGAAACCAAAAGGTAGTCAGTCTATTTGGCAAAATCCAGGCAGTCCATCTCACAGCTAAAAAGGTAAATGCCGTGGAAAATTACATTAAAATACTGACAGCCCCCAAATAAAATAAAAGCAAAAAAAAAAAGGAAACAAAGGAGTGATGCCTAGAGGGGAGATGCCCTTGCAGAAAGCAAGTCTCTTTTCCTAAAAGCACAAATGTCTGTATGTGACATCCTTAAAGAGAACCTGATACAGCATAGAAGAGAGACACTGGTGGAAAGCAAAGAACATAACTAAGCATACCTGCTTTCAGCTAAAAGTTTTGGGCTTCACTAAAACACCTCCATCACCCTAAAGTTACAGGTTTTAGAACAAAAGCAAACACTGCCTAGTTATATACTTGGAAAAAATACAGAAAGCAGCCTGGTTTGACAGATAAGGCACCAGCTTGGAACAAATGAAAACCAAAGCTTACTGCTTCTTTTCCTCCAAGAGCTGCATGACCTTGGATAGGATCCCTTTCAGTGCCACTGCTTCCCTTTCTATATTCTGTCCCACCTAGTTACATGCCTTGGGATAGGGACTATCTTTTACAAATCTCAGGTCAGTAGAGTCCTTATCAAGGAAACAGTCAACACAGCCCTGTGAGGAGTTATTCCCTGAATATCAGAAATAAATAAAGCCTGTTATTTTGTGGATCTCTGTTTTTCCTCTCAAAAACTCCAGCTCCCTCCTTCAAGAGTCATGCAGAAATACCTTCCACATGATGCTTTCAGTTTCCCCAACATAAAGTTCTCCCACAGTAACCTTCATCTTAAAACTGGCCAAAAGTAGAAAAATTAATGAAAAACTTGCCCAAGACAGACACACAGATTACAATGTCTCTCAGGTGTTTCTTTTAAAGGAAACCCAGCTAATAAAAGCAAGAGAAAATATTTCAGCAAAGGTGACAAAGACAAAAATTTAGATTGCTTAGCAAATTAAGCATGGTCATGCAAGGAACTCTATGATTTTGATCTGGTTTAGATCATGTGCTCTCAACAGAGTGTTTAAATCACTGGTGGAACATATGTCAGAAATCAGCAAGGGACAAATGATCTTTGGTCGGCTTTTGGGTTTACAGTAAAGCAACATTTGAAATTTGTCAAGGGTAAAAAAACTGAAATGTCATCAAAAGAACATTTCAATTTTGACAAATCAATATTTCCCACAGACATGCATTTCTTCCATCTCCCTTTGTAAACAGAAGCTGCTATTGACAGTGCTGTTGAATAGCATCCCTGGTGTAAATAAATCCTCAAGGCAAGGAGGTAGGTCTAAGTGCAAAAGGAAAATTTCATCCCCTATGCCTTCACTGAGCTAGGTGGGTTTATATTACAACAATAACCCCAATTAAAATTAAGAGAGAAGAGAAAGAGTCCATCAGCAAAATTATTTGAAGTAGTATTTGCTCAGACCAGTCCAAAACTCTTCACCCTTGGAGGCTGCAATACAAGGAAGTTGCCTGAGCATGTTAATTATTTAAAATGAAAGCAACACAGTTGCTGGCCTTTTGAAATAATCAATCTTTTAAAAAGTGTCAGGTGTCTCCAAAACATGTGACAGGTTGGCAGTTTGTAGCATCTACTGTCAAGCCCTAATACCAGGATTTTCTCTGGAGCCTGAAGGAACTCATCACCTTAACTAACAAATCCTAAAGACAACCTGTCTGGCTTACTGAAAATGAGATGGAGAAGCTAAATTAGAACCATACACCTCCTATTTGCTAAATTAAAGCAGAAAACCAAAACAAACACCAGAAGCATGTATATACATATATATAGACACACATATTCATGAATACAGACATAAATACATATAGAGATATGTATAGGTAGATATATATCTGTAGCTGTAAATTATAGACATTTACTAAGATCTGTATTTACTGCCTCCTACAAGCCTATTTTACAGTCTATATTTAGGGAATTTTCTTCTCTTTCAAAAAAGAAAGAAAGAAAGAAAGAAGGCAGCATCTGGTTTGGGTTTTTTAAGTCTATTAAGAATACCATCTTTCTGTGTTTTCTTCCACTGCCGTATGCAAGATTAAAAAATGTAGAATCAGCAAGAAAATTCCTATAGAGTCTGTTTATAAACAAAAAGTTCCCATCTCCAAAATGGTTGACTTTATTAGCACTTAGATGTGTAGAGAAACTTTCCAGCAGTAGTTATTTTACCAATAAATAAGTGTTGTGGATATGTATTTATAAGTACTTTCGGTAATTTCAAAGATTTCAATTAAACTTCCCTCAAAGAAATCTTTCTTCTTGAAAATAAGGGCACTAGATATATACAGAGGATTTTTTTTCCAATCTTGCCAGCATTAATTGTTCAGAAAAAATGTTTTGTCCTGTGGTTTTTGCATAAAATTTGACTTTTTTTCTGTTAAATTACACACAGGAAACAAATAAATAAAAGACACCAGCAAATATCAATCTACAAAATTCTTAACTTATTCTGTTAAGACCAAGAGAAACAATGACAAAACATAATATGTGTGTTATTACACATAAATGATATGTGTAAATATTACACATACATGATGTGTAAAGGAGTAGAGGATACAGGAAAAAAATAATATTAAAACAACATTCATACATAAAAACCAGAATTCTGAAACCAAACGCCTCTAAACTCACTTACATGAAACTTCTCCATTTCCCCAGACTTTCGGAAAAATATTTGTTGCGAGTCAGTTGAAGGGTTTTGTGTTATCAGTGCTCTCCCTCCCCTCTGAGAGGCACTGCCCTTTCGGAGCAGGGCATTCAACTTCAAACTGTAATTGCCATCCATCAAAAGTACTCCAGAAAGGAAAAACTCACTTGGTCAACCTGAACCACCCATGGGCAGTGGCCTTTCACACACTCCACATTAGCTCTCCCAGATGTGGCAACCAGCATCCACAGCACTGTTCCTTTGCAGGAGCCAAGCAGAGCCACAAGCAGCATTTAACACAATTATTACAGCATCATGTACACATTTTTGAATAAAACTACTCTTTGAGGTAAAATACAGTAAACTACTTTGGCTAGAGTCCTATATTGCTGGTGACTTTTCCTTACAACCCTTCACTGAAGTTCCATTTCAAAGCTTAATACACAAAACAAATATGCTGGATACCTCAAAGGCTGAATGTAAAACACATTGGTGGATTTCGTGATTTTTTTTTAAAGGCCTGGCCAAGTTTTAATGGGCTGTCACACACGAATGATTATGAAAGCACTACAATGAACTGAGCTGATAAGCTGATCTGATCAGAATTAACTGCATGTGATTGCTGCTTTGAAAAGCTGGCCTAAAGAGGCAGCACTGAAAGCAATCTCACAAGTCACTGGTACCGCTTGTCTCAGCTATAAGTAAGCACAGATGGTGAGAAGAGTTAATTAAGAGACATATTTGTTTGGAGATTTGAAATTTCCACCCTCTCTTCTCCAAAGAAGCCAAGCCACAGTGAAAATGTGTTTTACGTTTGCGGCCTAATAAGTTCATGTTTTTGAGGCTCTGTTCCTGTAGATGGAGGTAATAGATAAACAGAATAAATAATTTATGTCAGCAGTTAGCATATGGATTTGCAGCTGATCACTAAGCTACTCATTGCACCTGATAGCTACAACATCTCCTCAATTAAAAATATTCCTTTTTCCACAATCCTTCATTACTTTTCTCCTAACTGGCACAGCTTCTCTCTTATACCACAACTGATACCTAGCAATGGAGATGTAGTCCTTTTCATTCTCACTTTAATGACTGCCTCTTCATTTTACAGTCTCACTTGTTCTTGCTGTATTTTGTAAGGAACATGTCAACAATTACATAAAATAGCTTCTGGTGATACAACTCTCTTTTACTTCTGATTGGGAACTTTCTTTCCTACTTCTTCCCAGCCCACACTTGATCTTTCCCAGATTAACTAATGGGTGTCTGAAGCTGGGACTATCACCAGCTTTAGAAGATCAAAACACATCCTTTACACTTTATATACCGTAAGACTCTGACCAAAGTGACATGTGGCAGATATTCTGCTCAATGGTCCTTCAACAGCATATAATTTCTTGGACCCATTTCCACATTTTTCCATCTGTGACAAGGGCCAGCAGCCCCAAAGAAATACTGGCTCAAGAATGGGAGCAATCTCACATGAAAGGCCCATGAAGGTAAGAAAGGGTTAACACTAAGGACAGAGAAAACCAAGACTTCAGAACTTCAAGTGTAATTGAGAGGTTGTTAGAGAGACACTTCCAACTCATGCCTACCATACTATTTATTTCCTTTCCCATCATTGCTGATTATAAGGATGTGCATGTGTAAAAAGAAGTTTCTTCCTCTCTAATCAGACCAGCTCTACTCCACAAATCCACAATCCACTGTTCGTGACATTACAAAATGAATCAGGCAGGAGGCTCAAGTCAGATCAGAAAGTGACAGCTTTTGTTTAAACAGATATCTTGGAAATTAATGATGACAGTATTATACTGCATAAGCATTTCACTCTTAGCACTGTCTCTTTCTCTACGAGAGGTGCAACAGAATTACTCACTGGAAAGATCTTAGTATTAAAAAAAAAACAAACCGAACTTGACTGCTGATCTGTTCAACTTATATTTCTAGAGAAATCAAGGTCTGTTTTGAATAGGACACCCATGCTATGTACTGAATACTTCCTGAATTTAAGGAAAGATGCTTCTTAAAACATTATCTCCGCATTATAATGTATGGTCATATAATTTATGGTCTATCTTATGAATTTGGTATCCATCAGTAAATTGCTTCTGTCAGTCTTAATTTGCTGTTATAGAACCAACTTTGAGTAGAACATTACACTTACAAAAATGTGTTCCCTAGTTAGGTTTACATTTCAGAGAACAGGATGACATCAGAAAACTAGAGAGTGACAACCAGCTCCAGCCCTGCATTGAGAACCTTCCGACATCATTCTGCAACGATTTTAGCCAAAAGCTTGATCTGTGCTATATATAAAAATATATATACACTTAAAAGTAATAATTTAGCCATTATATATATGTATACATACAAATTGATAATTGTACCTCACATCGCCAGGTGGTCCCTTAAACATTGTACTACCTAATTACATAAAAATGGCAGGTTTTCTAATTTTATAAATGTATACAAAATAAGTTGTTAAAACAGTCAATCACTGAGAGCTCACTACAGATGTTAATCCAATTTGTGTGGTAATGATCAGAACAGTCAGTTTACATAAAGCATTACAGCTGTGCAATGCTGCAGTCCGGCAGTTCTGTCATCAGCAATGAGGCTTACCTACCTGGAACTGGAAATTTTTCCGATGGACTCTGCATAGTCATGCTGACAGTGAGTAAACCCTTCCATTAGAGTTGTCCACAGTGACAGCCTTGCTCCCTTTCTGCTTTTCTGTCCAAGGATTGTCAGCGGAAATGTGTAAAAGGAGCTATAGCTCCTTCTACTGGGTCTTAAGATTTCTAAGATTAAAGATTTGAGATCCTACTAGGGCTCAGAGAAGTGAGTGGAAGAATGCCAGTATGTCTCATAGCACTCTGCATCACGTTTTTTTTTAATTCTGCTTTTCACATTCCAACTAACAGCATAATTTCAGAAGCAATCACGCATTTAAAGAAGCCGTAGAAAGAAGTCTGGGGACAGGCTGTTGGAATGGGGACTGCTAAGCAAACCGATTGTCTGATCCATATATGACATCTCAGCTGTAACAGCTTGTAAACATTATGTGTAGAACTCCAAATAATAACTCTACAGATTTAACCAATCATGCTTTGAAGGCTGTCACTGATCTAGTGGAGCATGACCAAATCCTGTTAGAGTGCAGAATAGATTCTAGCTGAAAGTCTTACAGATGCTGGGTTGGGTATCCAGATAAGGATTTCAAAGACATCGTGCATGACACAGAGATGTCTGCACACAGAGAAATTAATACATGCAACTAAATTCATCATCCCATGGGCATATAACAAAGGTTTGAAATCCTGCAGGGTAACACACTCTGTAACAGTTCTGTCTGCTTCATCGGGGAGTATCACGTGGCCAAATTCCTCCATAAGTAAGGACTGACGTTTAAAGAGATGAGCATGCCAGGTATCTGAGACTGCTACACGAATTTCCAAGAAATGCATAAGAGACTCCCTTATAGTTTCAGCTGGAGTATGATGAGATCTGTGTTTGTTTGCCCACTTTACATATGCATTTCTTTAAAATGACAGCAGAGTCTAAGTAGTCATTTGTTAGAGTTAATTCAATGGACAAGATTTCTGAAGATCTGTGAAATTTTATCATCCTTCCAGCAAAATGTGGAGAAAGGGAAATGAAGTGAGTCTTTGAGACTTTTGAAAAAGCATGGGCAGGAAGCTTGTGTAGATGTGAAAGTGCTGAAAGGGTACTATCACTCAAAGGTTCCTATCTTTCCCAGCAGGGATAATCAGAATTACTTTGTCTATTTTTTATCTTCCTGTGTGAAGAAAGTTCAAGAGAAAAGCATGTAAGATGACTAGGTGTCTTCTCCTATTCTGGGCACTACATCCTGTATTTTTCTGGCTGCAAGCCTCTGAATGTGAATGCCAGGGGAATTTCGAGCTCCTAATATCAAAAATAATTTACTATGTAAGGACCATCTAACACATTATCAATTATATTAGTATACACAGATCCTGCAGGGTATCCCGCTTCCCAGTATAGCTAGAAATTAGCACCTTCTTGTTTGTTCAAAAACTGCATTGCACTGTTGACTGGGATGATATGCAGTCTGTTTTTCCCTTAGATAACTCAAGAGCTGAAAAATTACCCTGTTTAAACAAACTTCCTGTTCTTTTCTTACTTAGAGTGGAAAGACTGCTTTTAATCAATGATTGCAGCACTATGGAAGAGAGATGCCAAGTGTGCTGTCTGATAAAACAAAATAAAAACCCCACCTTTGGATCCAAAATATTTCTCAGGACCAGCCAGAGTTATAAGAGTCTCTCAACACTGCATTTTGTATGATATTTTTTTCTTTCATTTAGATGAAAAAAAAATAATTAGAGGATTGATTTTTTTTTTTTAGTTACATTTGGCCCAATTAAAATGAATCTTTTTTTGTCTCCTTCAGCTTTTCTCCAAACAGTAGAGAAATCCAAAGCTTTTCTCTTGGCGCTGTCTTCGGGGACTAATATCTTTAAGTACTTCAAGGGCAGATCCAACTCCCTGACATTTGTCTGCCTTGAACTTGCAAAGCACTGGTAAGTTTGTTAGCCTCCAAAGTGTCAAAGAACTGCAATGATCTTTAGACATATTCCATGTGGGAGGTTTTGCAGAAACAGCTTCATACAGCTCTACAACCTACAAGTTGTTCTGGTGAACCTGTGTCAGATGAGGGCAAATAAAATCCTCTGAAGTAAAGCAGATATCCAGTTGAGCATGCAATACTGGGAAGATTCACGAATAAAGGAGCTCCCTGGTATCCAGCTTTTATTGTTGTCATTTGCCATAAAAAGGTTGGTTTGAGCCCAGATTAAACAAATGCATGTTAGAAACAGGAACCAGACTAATTCTAACTTTATTATATACAATGAAACAGATGTTCAAGCAAATATTAAGGCATTGTTTTTTTCTTGGAAACTTGAACTTCATTTGATGCTGCAGGAGGGAGGAGCTGAGTTTGCCGGAGTGCCTTGCCCAGGCCCTGCTTGTGGACCCACCCTCAGAGAATGCAGAAGTAGGGAAGGTATGGAAAAAGTGTGAGATCACAATGGTAGGCACTGCAATGGCAGCTAACCTGTTACAGCTTCTTACCACCAGCTTGAGAAATCTGTCCTATCTCTTCTGATTAGCACTGCAACAGAGCCTCAGATGAGCAGGAACTAAGAAATGTGCCAAGTTTTGTAAACCAATCAACCAATCTGCACAAAAGTTTATGCAATTCCGCAAATTCTAAAATCTCTACCTTCCAGCAGTCGGACAAATCAACTTCCAGACTGATGTATCATTTCCAGTGACTACATATTAAGATGCTCAGTGAAAACAAATATTGTACAGATTGTATATGTACAACATACAGATATCGTACTACAGCTGTAGTGGAGCTACCCTCAACTTTAGTCTAAACAAAGGAAAGAGAAATTGTGGAAGTAGCTTGGAAAAGACTGAAATTTCAATTCAAATTTTAAGCTCTCTTCCAGGAAGTACAGCATTCTTCTCGTATGCTCTTTTGCTTAGCAGAGTCAAAGCTTGACTCACAGAGGAGGTAGTGTTTATTCTAAATGATCAAAGTTGAGGAGCAGTTTATGATTTGGATACCCACAGTTTAAGATAAATTACGCTGTACAGGGACTCTTTTTGACCCATCATTCTAAACAAGGAAAATATCTGTGCCCTTCTTATGTCAAATACCTTTTATTTCTTCATAACAGTTTTTATCATTTTCAATGACACCATAATGGAAGTGAGCAAACAGAAGAATCCATAGAGATGTTTAATTTATTCTGAGAACTCACCACCTCAGAAAAGAGATAAGATTCTACAAATTTATGCCTCTCCTTTATTTCAATTACCATGTTAATGTTTGAGACAATTCCTAACCCAAACTTCTGGCCAGAAGTCTGTTGGCAGGTAAGACAGCAAATCTAAATCAAATCCCAGAGATCTTGCATGGCACAATTTCCATTCTGTACCAAAAGCTGCACTTTCCCATTTCCCTCCTGGAACTCACTATAGGATGGCGAAACTTCATTATGTACACACGGCAGGAGGTTAAGATATTATGTCCCTCAAGAAGTTCTATAACCAAATGTCCAAAGCTAAGTTCAAATCCAAACATTAAAACAACAAAGTGTGGAGTGGGGAAAAAAGGAAGATCGCTTACACTAATGAGATCCTCCCCCGTTAACTCTCTCAAGGTTTTTAAAACCCAAAACTACAAGAATGAAAGGACTCTGCTATCAGCAGTCAACAATACCAATATGACAAAACTCACCATCAGCCTGTAGCTGTGACCCTTTCATGACTGTCAAATTAAAACACACAGCAACATTGAGTCACCCCTCCCCATTCTTTCTGGCCACCAGTTCATGCAATTACGGAAGACCAGTAGTCTTTGCTTAGCAACAAGATTGCATTTCACCACCGACAACATTAACGATAAAGTAGCGAGTCTAAACAAATCTAATGATAAGAAGAGATGCTCTCCTTCCCTGACTAATCCACACAATTTAAAATGTCTGACACAGAAAGAATAATTCATTCATCTTACAGGCTCACTAGAAACAGAAATGAGGCCATCTGTAATACTGCTTTTCAGACCTCATCTCTGACACCAAAACCCAGGCATACAACAATAATTTCATGCAAGGAGAAGGAATGCTAAATTTGCAAAAATATATGTGTTTGTACTGAGCAATAAAACTTTCACATTTGCTTATGTCTAAGACTCATTCTAATATTTTTTTAGAGTTCAGGTTAGTACATGTGAGCTGTTCTGACTGCCAAGGGACATAAAGAGCGCTGGAGAAGGGTGCTGAACCATCAGCCCCTGAGTGCCTCCACCTCCCAGGGAGTCACAGAGCTCATTCAGGTAACTGCAGAAAAGGTTTTCATTACTTACAGCAGGATGTCCAGCACAGTAGGTGTAGCTAGCATGAGACTGGTAGTGCAAGCTTGCTCTTGGAAAGGTGTATGTATTCCAAGCAGGTTGGCTGCTATTCCACTGGGAGCTAAAGCCAGGGCTCATGGTCACTCTTGATTTACTGTTTTGGTACGTTCTCACTGTGGAGCTGGACTATCAAAAAAAGAAAGAAATGCAACGTAAAAATAGCTTTTAGGGTAGAATACAAATAATGCAGCTATAAATCATCACTGTGCATACATATAATGCCATATGGTCTGGAACTAACTTGAATGTTTCCTGTAAGGAGCTGGGAAAAGCAAAAAATGGATTCCGTCAAAGATATCAGTGAAAGAGCTATGTCACTGTAATGCCCAAAAGGAAGACTGATGACTGTTAGATTTCAGGCTGGGGTATAAATCAAATGGACAATCGATAAATGATAGAAGTAAGGGAATGTTTTGAAAACGTGTAGAAGGTACAGTTCCAAGATTAATCGTAGAAATTTCCATATTTTTTAATTATATTGACATTTATTGAACAACTGATCAGCTATGGCCATTTTACAGTAAATGGCAGTTTGGGGCCAATGTTTAGATATATTTCTTGAAGACTTGAAATCCCATCTAGTGGCTAGCTAAGGCCAAGCCATCATAAAGCTACATTTGAAATATGCAAGCTGCTAAGCACACTATGAAATTTCATTACAGGTTTTAATTACTCAGAAAAAAAATTCCAAAACCTTTAATTTTTTTTTTTTTAATTCGATAATTTCATCTGAAAGTAACCTGGACTACAGATATGTAATTCACAAACATTCTTTCTGTCCTTCTCTCATTTTACTTTAATTCCAGCTTTCTGCTTCTAGTCCTTGTTTTAAAAAAACATATTCCTAATAAACATCTGCACTGTTAGGGGTGGTTTATTAGGGCAGCAAAAAAAAAATCAATTTTCAAAAGAGTAGAAGATTCATAGGAGTGGATGCATTTTTAGCAGGTATTTAGGCTGGTCTTCAAAGACATGCAAATGTACTTTTTACTTCATAGTCTGCTCTTCATTTGGGTTTTGCTTGCTTTCTCTTTATTGGCAAAGGTGTTTTAAGTTTCCCATGCAAATTTACCCCAACTAGTTGTAATTATTATAAAACTAAACCTGTTCTTTTCAGAGCATAATTTACTGTGACCTTGTTAATACAGTGAAAGCTCAAGAAATACAAACACAAATAATATTTCTTAGAAATGCTTAATAATGTCCCTGTTAGCAAATTGATGCTATCAATTTCAAAAGCTATGCTCAAGAATGACACTTCATTTATTTTTACCCTCTTTTCAAAGACAACTTCTATACATTGTACGTGTAGCATTAACCAAATATCAATAGGGGCCACCATCAAACAAGGTGTTTCACACGATCCAAGGCCATCCTTACCCTGAAGTGGTTACAAGGTAAATGACAAGGTCAGGGAAAGGATAAAAGAGCAGAGTCTGGTGTAGAAGAATGGAAAACAGCTTCATAAACATGACTTTCAGTTTAATTTCAGTGCTTCAGCTCAGTTTCATTGGGAGAGAATTAGAGAAATGGAAGGAAAAGAGGACAGAGAGAAGACATGCAAAAAGGTTTCAAGGACATATTCTAGCTGTAAAAATATATACCCTGTAGTCTTTCCAAATTTTAATACTGTACTTAGATGAGCTGGTTGTAGAAACCACAGGCCATGCTGGCATGGGCCGAACATGCCCTCTTTATTTCATTTAATTTTCAAAAGTTTAAGTACACAAAGTTTGCCTCAGTTATCAATTGCTGTATAAACTTTAAGTTCAAGAAAAGGCCAAACGACTTCCTGCATGTGTTTATTTCCTGTGCCGCCGATTAGGAAGCCTGAAAAGAGCAGTTTCCGCTCACCAGCTCTCAAAATCTCGACAGATTCGCCTCCCGCCCCCACCCCTAAGAGAAGGATTCCTGCAGCGTGATTTCTAAAGATTTAACTTACGACTAGCTGAACACAAAGCGTATGAATGAACACTAAAACCCACACTAAACTCTCATTAGTCACCGTGTGTGACAAGTGGTTACTTTGTTCTTACAAAAGGCTTTAGGAAAAAAAAAATATCTGCCCCTACAGTTAAAGGGGCTTATTTGAAATAAATCTTTTAGTATGAACTTAAATCATGACAAATCAAAGGAAAGAGGCTATAGTTACAGCTAGGAAAAAAAAAAAACCTTAAAAAAAAACAACTGAAGAGTTTCAATGTGGTTTTTTTTTCTTTTTTTTTTCTTTCCCCTTTTACCCTCTTTCCCCAAGGAGCAGAAACTGCGTTTTCTTTCCTTTGACGTATTACTTATCTTTCAGATCACTCCTCAAAGACAAATCTTTCTTTCTGGGCCCTGGAAGACTTGCTTCTACATAAGAGATGAAGGCTAGGTTTTGTTTCGGCCAGATCAAGTAGGTTTTTAGCCATAATGTACTTCTCCGTGTACATCGCTCCCCTTTATAAACATCAGATATTCAAGTGTGGCTGCTTATTAACTTCTCTTGAGAAGCTGATCACCCATCGAATATTCTGTGAACATTGAGCTATTCTATCCTAATAATAACTTTGCTTTTTCCTATTATTTCCGATGGGTTTTCATTGTACGGACCAGTGGAAGGTATCTGTGGCTGACGGGATGTAAAGGTGCATTGTCAGCTGTGATAATTTTTAACTGATTATTTTCACAACGACCGTGAAATCCACTACACTAAGGAGAGGTGCTACTGGTACTACACGGATGTGCACAATACTTGTTTCCTTACTAGAGAACAGGAGCAAAAATGAGCCTGTTTTTTAAACAGCCTGCCTCAGTTGCTGAACAGCCTTCTGTTGCCTGGGTTTTGCTTGCGCCCCACACAGAACGCCCTCCCAAATCTGTCCCCGTGCTGCAGGCATGGTTCAGCCCCAGTGCTAAACCCAGATACAGCGCTGAGCCCCTCTGCCCTGTTTCTATTCCTCCATCCAGCTCCCAGCTCACCCGGGGTGCATTAGGAACAGTGAGGCATTCAGAGCACCAAGGATGCTCAGGGTGCACTCCCTGTGCAGGTCACTCAGGATGCAGAGGCAGCAGGTGAGACCCCACATGCCCCGCTCCCCATCAGTGGGAGCCATGCAAGAGAGGTCCCTGAGAGGAGAGCCCTCTGCTCTGAACGGCTTTGGTCAGGGACTACCATGTCTGACCCCATAAAAGCTGCTCTCTTTCTGCTTGATTACCTCCAGAAAAAACACCCAAAACACATAGCAAAACAAAACAAAAGTCAGCGGAGACACTCACAGTATAATTGGCTTTGAAATCTTGAAGAAATCCAGGTTCTCTGCAAGAAAATAGAGATCTCTGCACCAACACCCACAAAGTCCCAGGACAGCCTGGTCCCCTCAGGTGGTTGGGGAGCAAGGATGTGAGATCAGGGACTCCAAAAGTTGATGGTTTGAATTCAAGTTGTCCTCTGATCAATAGAACACTGTATATGTCTGCAGCCTTCTCAGCATCGTACAGAGGCAGAGCATGAGGAGCAGAAGAGAGGAGCTGCCCATCTCCCACATCAGGAAAGAGAGAACATCCAATCTCCCTGTGCCAGCAGGGGTGGGAAGCCGGCTCAGGCACAGAAGAGTGAAACTGAGCCTGGGAAAAAGGCAGTGGGAAGAAGGGGTGGGTATAATCATAATTTCCCCTTTCTTCTTGCTATCCAAACTTATTTTAACTGGTAGTAAGTCATTTTTCCCTCATTGAGTCTGATTTTGCCCGTGAAGGTAATTGCTAAATGATCACCCTGTCTTTATCTTGACCCACGAGCTTCTCCACCTCATTTCCCACCCCTGTTTTGTTGAGGAGGGGGAGTAAAAGAGCCTCTGGGTGGGTGTCTGGCAGCCAGCAAAGGTAAACTCACCACAAACCAGCAGGTCTTGTGGCACATGAGCTTTTACTCAGGATTGAGAAGCGTGTCTCTTTCCCCTTAACTATTGACTCCCTCATCAAAAGGAATCACCTCTCCCCATAATCTTAATGTCTTATTTATAGCTCTTAGGTTGTCAATGGCAGACCACCACTGCCACTTCTGGGACAACCCAGTCACCGCTTCTCAGAAAACTTCTGCAGGAAATTGTCAGATTAAAACAAACAAACAAAAACCATCACCAAAACCAAACCAAAAAAACCCACAAAAACTTTCGCCCTCCTTGCTATGTCTTGCCAGAAACAAGAAATATTACAAAACAAGGGGAGAATTTTCTTTTCCTTGAATAAGTCAGTCTAGTAACTTTATACCCTAAAGGCCTAATGCAATATAAAATTGAGATCAGTAAAATTTAAATGTTTAAGCATATTTTAAAGTATAACCTTTCTTTTTCCTGTGCCTTAATTTCTGTGGTTTATAAGTACGGATAATCTTACTTTAAAACTTTTAGAGTAACCTCTTCCAAGTGTTTGTAAAAGTTTCAAACATTTTTGGACATAAGCATGAGTGAAGTGCAAAATGTTATTAGTATTATTAGTATTTCTTGAGCTTAACTGCTTTTGGTTCTTAGTTCTTGTAATAGCTGATGTGTGAAGTCTAACAGTGGAAAAAATAGAACATAGTATTTATGGAACTCTTTTTATCATCAAAGCACTGTGCACGTTTTAAATGGTGGCAATATTTTTGCCTGGTGCAACATTTCCAATTTTTAAAGAAGTTTATAGTGGGTGTTAAGAACTAGCAGCCACTCCTTTCTATTCATATGTGAATAAAGCACCCCATCTGACTAGGACGTTAAGCAAAATCGATAGTTCTGACATAGCCTTAGTCTTCATGTCATCACACCCATGCCCTCCACTCTATTGCATTAGTGTCACCGTGCAGTAAACTAACAGGAAAACTATGTGCTAACTTCTGAAACTCCACATCAAATGCAAGATTTACTACATCTATCAGACACCTTTCTGCCAAACATTCCAAGATGCTATGATTATTATTGGCTTTGGCACTCCAAAAGAAGGGAGAGGCTCAAATGCTCTCCACATAACCTCCTAACTAACACTGACTTAAAAAAAACCAAAACCAAAACCAACAGACAAGTAGGATTAAAGAGGTGTAAGCATCTGAATTCAGCCTCCCACTACCTCATCTTCTAAAAGCAACTTCACAGAGCTATGATGTCATTTTCTTAGCCCACACAATTTGAGCTAGTTTCTGTCCCCTGGATTTTGATTAAGGAATGGTTCTGTCTTCAGCTGCATCTTCTGGGGTTTTTTTCTTAAAGGAATTTTGATTGAAAGGGTATCCCCCCTCTTTCCCTAACCCTTCAATGGATTTGACATCCCTTATTTTGGATGCTAAAATGAGTACAAGAGATAGGAAAAGCCAAGGAGAGAAACTGCCCTTCTGGAGATACTGCTTTCAGGAACTCTATATGCCTGTATTTGGATCAGACCATGATGCAAAGCACAGTCCTATGCTCTTAAAAGTTTGGATGCTTTACAAAATACTACCGTTCCCATAGAAATCAAAGGTTTCCTATAACCTGTAAAAGTAAGAAATGAAAATAGCTTCCTTGGAAGATTACTGCATGAGCTAAAATGTTGGGGAGATTTTTTAGGCTCAGAGAAAATATGAAACTGGCAAACGAAATCTGAAGTTAGTTCATCACAAAATCCACCTGAGAGACCTTAAAGATATGGGAAATTGAAGAGTGAAGGTGTTTTTTTCTTTTGGGGTTGTTACAAAAACTAAACATGGAAGATACTGCAGATTATTTTGGGGAGTTTTTTTAATAGCAGAAAAGAGGAATTTTGTGCTGCTACTTTTCCCATCATAATCATTCACTATAGCTTGCAAATCTTTTACAGTCTAGGACCAGATCTCATCTGTTTTAGTAAGAAATGAGTTTTTAATATTCGGCCTCCGCAGATTTCAAGTTTATCAAGTTTGTCTCATAACTTTTAAGAAAAAACTTCAGAGACATGACCAAATTTGAGAGAAACATTGTTTTTCCAGACGTGGGATTGAAACTCAATATGCTCTACCTGGAAAAACAGGATCAACTGACAGAAATAGCATTCCACTGAAACCACAGAGAAATGATGAGGCTGTATTTCATACCTCAGCATATATGTAAGGTTACAGCTCATCCAGTGGATCCAAGAGCACTGAGTGCTTGCCCACATCATGGGCAGGGTGTGAAGCTCATCTGCCCCCTCCCAGTAAGTGAGAGAGGAATGCTCTCCATGGGATAGCCTTGCTTGGCAGGCAGGCTCCCTGCCAGCCAGGTGAAGGGGACCCAAGTCTGCACAGCTGGAATACTTACAGCTGGGGCCTAGTACGAATGCTAAGTTGAGAGACTTTTTAGGAGAGGTCTCAAATAACTCAAGGAATGTATTCCAGAAAAAGAGTTTGCCATTTCTTATTTTCCCCCAGAGTTATTACGCCTTGAAAATGAAATATATATGGCTTTCACACTTTCTGGTTAGAATTGCTGTCATTTCCAGTGACAACACTGTAATTCATGTTGTACTTTTAACTGTTACTTGAATCCCAAGAGCATTTTTTCCTGGGCAAAATATGAAACATTGCTCTTGTAGTTACAAGAGAGGGAGCAGAGGAGCTGGAAAAACGAAGGCCTTCACAGCTTGAGGAAGAGGCCATGAATAGGCTGGTTTTCTGCCCTCTTATCATTCACACCATAGGCAAAGAATTAGGAATAGGAGATAGGCCAGTGGTAACCCAGATTAAAGCTTTAAAATCTCTTGGCAACCTCTGTGGGACACACAAAAAAAAGTTATTGTTACCTGGTAGTTCTCTAAGAGAGAGACCACTGGGTTTCAGTCAACTCCTGCACACACACCCCTCTCCAAAAGCACTACCACCAGCAGTTCTCAGCAGGCAAAGTCAGTGCAAAGGCCAAGTAAAAGTCTCAAGAAATGCTCCTGTACTTCAAACTGATTTCTCCAGAATAAGAAAATTAATTTCACATGCATAAGAGACACCTGTAATGGTTTTGTTATCCATGTAGTGCCCAGCCGTAGGGAATGGGGACATTCATGCTTCTGGACCACTCATTTGTATGCCTTCCTTCCACAGAAAGGAAAATGAAAGAAGACTTTCCAAAGCATATTTTTGCTTATCTTTGTTACGTTCTTTGTAAAAAGTAAACTGAGATTAAAATATATTTTTGCTAGATGGGATTCTTTTTGGTCTAGTTTAAATCTTTGATTTACTTTTAAACACAGTGAATATCTTGACTCCAAGTAAGGCCAAAGGTCAAAGTTTCTTCTGTTCAGAATATTATTTAGTCAATCTATTGTGATAAATTTAAATCATAACAACCTCAAAAGGACACTGAATATGACCTTGTAATTGTAGGTCATTAAGTAATTCTTTTCTGAAAATAAATCACACTGGCATCTGTTAAATTTACTCCAGCCTTTTTAAAAACATCAATGTTACAATTTAAAGTAGTGAAGCATTATGTTAACCCAAGATGAGCATGAACTGAGTGGTTTCAGTAAACTCTTGTAAGATAGGACTGGCTATCACAGACCCTTTCACAGATGACCTGCCTACTTCTGGTTTCTAAAGGAGTCACTCACATAAAATAAACCCCTCAATGCAATACTCCTACGAATGCATACACAGCTCATCTGTACAGAGTGACTGGAGAAAAGGAGGTTCTTCCACCAGCAGCTGTTAAGCACCTAAGTCACAGAGGCAAAGATTGTTCTAGATCAGAAAGTCTACTGGTGAACGCTATTATTAAGGAAATTTGTTCATTACATACAAAACATATCAGTGCCAGATCTCCAGGGTACTATTTTTACAAGGTCTAGGAATCCCTCTCTCATATGTGCCTGTTGCCACTCTGAAAGGAATTTTCTGCTAAATACACAGCAGTATTTGGGACTTATAGCATGCCCTTGGTAAACCAGAGAACAAAGAGGGGTGCTGCAAAAATTGAAAAAGAAAAATTTATTGTTATAAATGTATTTCCTTAGGATCCCATTCCCAAATACATAGGGCTCTTCTATCAATTTGCTGTAAGCCAACAAACCACTTATACCTACATCTTATTTTTCTGTGTAACACTAACTGCAACACAAGTTCAGCTTTACTGATTGAGGACTGATTTTAGCATTTGCCTGTGTGCCAAGTTGGGACTTCTTACAGACAGCTAGCATCTTCTGTGAAACTCATTATTTTTTGATAGTTTGGGGAGGAAAACAATTATTTCATTAACACTTGAATTCCTTCCCCTTTTACAGTACCCAAAGGTATTTTTCACTATGTTCTGCAGGCTCTTAACATTTCTTCTGATGTATCTTTTTACTACATGTATATTGAATTACTCCCTGAACAATAAATCAACCACTGTCTTGGATACAAAATTATTTTCCTCATACTAGATCTGCAATATACAACTTTTTTTTAGACAATCCCAAGAGTAACAGCTGGCTGACAATTTAAGCAAATCTGAAACATTAACCAGTGAATGCAATCCAGACTCAGATACCAGGGAAGAGGGATGCTTATGAGCAACTGAAAAATGTCCGTGGCACAACATCGCTTCTACAATTCTACCAAATGATAAACAGTCACATTTCTTTCCTTGGCTGCAGTAGGGCAAGCGTTGATTCCAGCATCACATGCATATTACAAGCCAGCATGTACACACAATGCTTACTTTACTGAATGCAGAGCAGTTATGAAACGCATTTGGCCACTGGGAAGAATTCTATAAATTCTACAGAACTAACCGATGTACCACTCTCCAGCTGACTCCTGTGGATGGGCTTGCATGCTTTTGTAAACCTCACCATGGGATTAGGACATTTATCAAAGCTATGATTTCCTTCCTGCAATGTTATATCTATTGTATACCAGGAGTTCTGCAGGTGCATGATTTATCCATCCTGTCATTAGCCACAATACCCTGCAAACAGTTTTTATTTTCTGCTGGAGAAACAAATACTCCTCCCATAAATTGTTTTACTGCTGATTGGTGAACAGGATCCTGCTCCCTTGACAATAAAACAGCTTGCTTTCTCTGACCACGGAGTTATAATTTCCAGCACAACAATCTGAAGCTCAGAACCATTTCTTATGGAATTAAGTAATATAGGGAAAATTATAGCTCACTTTTCAATATCACGCCTGAACTCTCATTATCTGTTAAGCATCAACACATTAGATCATTTGAGGGACATTACAGACATAGCCCCAAAGATCCAACAAAGGGAACACAGGAGGATGAAGCAAAACGCAGATAAATAGACAAAATCATCTTTTTAAATCAAAATGAAAACCTAATATGAATTTTGCTACTGGAATCAGGATTTGCCAAAGGTTTCCATTGGGCTGAAAATGCTCAACGAACATTTTAAAAAGCAAGGAGCAAACTGGATAGCCAGGAAATCCAGAAACAAAAAGCTGTTTCTTACTCAGTGAAATCATACTCAGACAGGCCCTTCACTCAAATTAATTATTCATAGAACCACATATATTGTATATGACACACTGGAATGTGAAAAGGCTAATATCCTCTGTCTTTTTCAGTATTCAGCTGATCCATTAGAAATATAATAGTCAGTCTAACAATTCCATGACTTCAGTAGGATGGATGAAAAATAAAAGAGAAAGCAGGATGAACTACAAAGAGAAAAAGAAAATAAGAAGACATTTTCAAGACCAGCTCTCAGGGTACCCCAAATCAATTTCAACTGCCTCAGATATCTGCTGAGTATCAAATACAGAACAGATGAACATGTACACAGGGCTACAGAGTTGTCTAGAAAAGCTGCTTTTTCTTCCCTTAACCTTTGGGCACTCATGCTGGAGAAGAGAGAGATGATTGACTTATTAAAAGGGATGAGCAAATTATAACCAGGAAGTTGACTACAAGCTATATGAATTCAGTGTAGCGAGGACTGGTTTTCCAGGATGCATCAATACAAGGTTACAGATTTCATTAAAAAATAAGTAAATATCAATGAAAAATGATGATAAAATTCCCAAAATAAAAGACAATAGGAGTACCTAAGAGGTAGTATGCTAAGGCACCAGAGCTTGTGAGATTTGCTTAATTTTGCTTTTATTCCCCTGGAAAAAAAAAAAAAAGAAGAAAGTAATGAAAGGCTATTAAAAGCCAAATAATTCTGCAGATTATTGACAATGTTGTAGTCTAAACCAGTATGAAGGAGACACAGGCATCAACAAACAAACAAATACACTATTAAGTCAATAAAAAACTTGGTGGATCTCTTAACTGAAGGAATTGAGCAGCATGAGGCACACATGAGGCACACATGAGGCACACATGCTGAACGTCTGACCATGCAAAGCTTCTCTGGCTTTGGTCAGCACAGCCTTCGAAACAATGGGACTACTCATGACCCCAAAGTAAACCATGAGTATCAGCAAACAGATCCTTGACAAAGCTTTGTCAAAACTACTTCTTGAGTTAAACGCAGCTCTCTTGTGCATCACTGTCTACTGTACATAAGGATAGTATCAGTCAAATGTTTCTAAATATATTAAAACACTTTTACTATCAAGTATCAATGTGAATGCAAACAAGCAACCTCCCCATAATAGTACTTTTCCTTCAAACTATAAACCACTCCTTTTATTCTTACCAGCTAAAGATCATGAGTTTTATGGGCTGACTTGCATTTTGGCCAAACCACAAATGTTTCAGATTAGCATTTTCTACTCCATGAATTGATAGACAACAACAAAACACCAATTACTTACATTTTAGAAAGGTTACTACAGTAAGAAAAACTCAGGCAGGTCTGAAAATAGCTTCAGTTTTCATGAAATTACACTGCTGAGAAAAAATAAGCCCAACACACTACACGTTGAGGGGCTCTAAGTGGAAAGCAGAGATCTTTTGAATCCTGTTGGAGGGTGCTCAAATAAGAGAAGTCATTGAGCCTCAAGAGAGGAAATCCAGCTGAAGCTCCTCAGAGCCTGGCATGTGGAGCTGTACTTCTTCACTTAGGAAACAGTGACAGCTACGGGAATAACTCAGTGCAACTCAGCCTAAGGGATTTTTTTTTCTCTAGTGCCCAAGGGGATGAAGAAGATTCAGATCCTTCCTACTGAACTTAAATATCATAAACGTGACAGGCAAAGAGGGGTATGGAAACCTCTGCTTTTGTGTTTCTCCCTGCTGTAACCAGAGCCCCCTTTCATATCCCCAAATGTTTGTTAAAATGTTAAAATCCAGATTTTAAAATATAAGTACATCAGTCATGTCTAGGCTGCAAGAACCAGATGAGAAATGAAGAACAGAGACTGAGGACAAGAGAGAAGATGACCAGAAACCACAGCAGAAGGCTCTGAGGATAAACAGATACTTTGTCACATTGTTCCCAGTTGGTTTAAAATCTCAAGTCAAAGCCTTTCTAGAGTTGATGACTGTATTTCCAAAGCCTGAGGATGGGTAGAATTTCTTACCACTCTGTAAGGACACTGGTCTAAAAATGTTAGAGAATTAACAGGAAATTAATACCCTAGAAATTCCTTTAGAAGGAATATTTTGAATCTCATGTTTCTATGTCAGTAGATGGTCTCTGCAGCTCTGTGCTTAGAATATACATTTCAGGAAAATTTCCCATATAGTATATTCAGTCATACCTTGTGTTTCCTGACATGTATGGGTGTCATAACCTTAGAGCAGAAACAGGAAAAAACAGTAATAATAACAAGGTTTGTACAGAAGCTTACAACATTAGTTACCCTATTCTACCCGAACAGTTCAGAGTGACTTGTGGGAATATTTTTGAAGATTGCCAAGAGATATTTTTGGAGATACATTATTTGTTCAGTTTAAAACATATTTTTAAAATTCCAATTACCTATAAGTAGCTTCATGATTATTTAAGTGCAACTTTCAGTATCTAGTGAACTGTTACTAAGAGGGTGAGTTAATGGGTATAGATGTAAAAGAAAGGAATCTCATCTACTATATCTGGAATAAAAAAATGGTTTTTCACCTAAAGAGGAAAACTATTATTTGGAAGATCAAAAATCACCATTATCTCTGAATCAGGCTTCTTATGTGCCTCAAACATATCACAGCTCTTTCCTGGTCTCTGCAGGAGAGACTTTACTGCTTCCCCTTTTGCACTCTTTGGGAGAAGGTGTGACATCTTTTGTCCATTCAAATTTAACAGCAATGTCCCAAATCAATCACCAATCACCTAATCACTGAATCAAGTTTTTGGTCAATTTTCAGGTATATAAGGAGTATGAAAGCTTGTATGATTTGGAACAAACACAACAGAAGACACAGAAAGGCCCCTAGTAATTCACATACCTATATATAACTATAATTAAGTGGAATAAAGAACAACACAGGCAGAACAACACAGAGGATGCTTCCAATTTTGTTTAAATCTAAAGGCAGACTAATTTTTTAAGGAAGCTAAAAGCAGGACCACGAATTAGATGGATTTAAGAAAGCTAAAATCATACAGGAGCAAAGATGAGGAAAGTAAATTTGAGGAGCTGAATTAAAATAATAGAGCTTTGCTTCATCTCATTCATCTATGTATTTATACATCTACATCTCTATTACACAAGGGGAAAATGTTGCAATTAAAACCACCGTGTTACAACTTTTTGAACATTCTTTTTAAATTATATATTTTAAAAGAAATATCTAGAAACCTTTATTTAGGAGGAAAGGTTAATTTTCATTTTTCTAACTGCTTCTAAGATTTTATGTAATGTGAACACAAACACAGAAAAAAGAAAACATTACGGTCTACAGTTTAAATATTGAAGAAAACCATAATGCTTATTCTAAAATCTAAATATATTTATGTCCCTAACTCCTCTAATTTTAGAACTATCTGCTGTAGACTGTCATTATACCCAAATTGTTTGCAGATACTGCTGCCCATAGAATAGTCAGACATCAACCGTTGGAATATTTGATGGCATTGTCAACCTGTTAACAAAATAAAAAATATTAAATGGACAATGAATAGATGCTAGTGACACCATGACTTGAGGTTACCCACTTTTTTTACAGCTCTTTTACTTAAGCCATGATACAGAAAAAAATCCATATTTTCTACATCGACTTTCCTAATAAGAATTGTTAACTTAGATCAAATTGATAAAACATACATAGCGGGTTTTTCTGCCACTGCTTAAAATGCTGATTTGAGTCAGAAACATTGTAATTCATTACAAACTCTTTGGAGAAAATATTAATTAATGCAAACAATTTAGTTTATGAAAAACCATTTTTAGTTAAAAAAATTATTTTTAAGAAGCAGAACATTTTACTCTAAAAAAAAATTTTCTTGTATCCTCAAATAAAAGAAAAAATATGCAGGAATATAGGTGCTATAAAAACAATAGAATTCAGATATGGTAAGATAAATTTTAGGAAATTATTTGATTTCATGGATCACGTCTAGCTGATCAAAGAATAGCAAACTTGTTAGATGAAGCAGAAGATACTGTATTTTTCTGTCTCTTTAGCATCAGAGTCATATGGTTCGACAAGATTTTGATAAGCATTCATCTGCAAAAATTTGATAACTTTAGGAAGTGTCATTCAGGCATTGGATGTCAGTTTCATTCTGGATGCCAAGGTCTCGGTGCACCAAGAACCATAAGCATATGCACAGCTGTAAGCACAGGAAGAAGTCTACAGGAGCTCAGAGGATTTGTTGCAGTACTAGAATCATAGAAAAGATTTTCATTTGAAAGACTTAAATATCTAACAGAATTGATCCTGTGCTGAAGATAAAAACTTTATTTCTTTGCAAGAACAAAAAGATGGAGGCTTAGATAGGAAAGGGGGGACTTAGTTGTTTGTTTTAAAAGGATATAAATCTTCATGATACAGGCTATACAAGAAGGCCAGAAAGATTAATACTCTCTGGGCAGGATATTCTACTCTTATTATGCACAGTATATCTTGCACCTTGTTCTGAAGCATTTAGCAATGGCTCATGGAACAACAGATGTTTAATGGTCTGATACGGCCTTGCTGCATCGATCACTGTGATACAGCAATCAAAACCAGAGGGTGCATATGGCCCCATTTGATCTTTACAAGAGAATTCCACTAGGCTAATCTCTAAAACATAGCATCAGATTATGCATTTCCCTCCCTTGTGCTTTAACTTGCTTAAAAATAAATCAATCAATCAACACCGCTATGATGCAAAATTTCTGAACTTAAGGGAAGTCAATAGTGTTTGTAGGTGCTTGGCAGAATGCTACCTCTGTGGTAACAGGATTGCAAATTGCAAGGAGCCCTATTGACCTTCTTCTTTTAATAAACTCAGTTTTGGAAAAAACACACACATTCATTATGTCTCTTACTTCCTGGAGGAAATATTGGTGCAGCAGAGGTCTCAAAACAGAAGACTCAACAACAGGAACAAATGACTGAAATATTTCACCGTCTTGCTTCTTCCTTCAGTATTCTTCCTACTTCTACTTACTTTCTATTTGGGCTAATTTTTTCAAAAGGTGAGTCATCCACTGTACCTTTTTAAAAAAGCCCACATTTTTGCATGAAAAAAGATGACAGAACAGAAAGAATTGGTTGTGTAATCTGTACTTAAACATTTACATTTGACTTTAGAAGTTCAAGAATTTGCAGACAAAGTAAGCAAGCAACTAGCATCTAGATTTTCAATTATCACCAGCTTCAAAATACTCCTTAAAATGCTGAGTATCCATTTCATTGTCCTCATGACTCCTCCACTCCTCTCTTATTTCCACACACTTCTTGTGAAACTTTTTTCACATCTCTCCATTTAGATATTGCTAGCAGTTTATAGTTAGGTCAATATATGTAGAATTCTCACCTGATAATTTGTATCCTCATAATCTGACTCTCAGGAAACGAACAACAATTTAAAGTACAAGACTAAATGGGTAATAAAAGAATTTGAGGTTTATAATGGCCAACAAAGCCTCAGTAACCAAATGCCTGACATGAAAAGATCTACTATTATTAATTGCTTCTGATAAGAAGCAAAGGCATCTCCGCTGATTTTAAGAGTTGATATAAACTTTACTAGTTTTTATTTATCTTTTTTTTTTTTTGCTTCAGCATTCACTGAGTTATGCTGAGATTGATAGCCATGAATTTAAAACATTTTTAAGAGAGATAGTGAATTTGGTTTTTTATCTACTAAAACTTGAATGTATAGGTTGCAGAGTATTTTCTCTAAGGCAGATTTTGCATTTTAATAATAATAAATTGTTATTGATATTAAATATTATTAAAAATAAAGCAAAACAGTCATAAGCATGTCCCAGTTGGACTGATCACAGATGTTAGCTGGGAAAGGAGAATTTATGCTGAAGTCCCAAACTGAGCAGCAGCAACATAAAAAGGGTTTCAAAGAGAAATTTTCAAAGAGAAAGATACTTATACTCAAAGATGTTCTTGCAAGTACACTCTATTAGCATCTTATATGAGTTTAGTATTTTCTAAGCAAGAGATCTCTTATGGCAATTTGGCAAATGGAAATCCCCAGGGTAGCCCTCTTTCCACGTAGTAACTGACAACTTTCCCAGTGAATGCACAACCCAGGTTTTTCCCTCTTATCAGTAGTACAATTTAAAGTCTACAGAGAGCAACATGTGTTTATTTTCAAGTATCCATGAAGAAAAAGGTGATAATCTGAAAAAAAATCTACAGGACTAAAAATGGGTGAAATTTTGAAAATGGCAGAGAATCAGCTGGGAACACTTCCACACAGACTTGGTTATGCAAAGAGAGAAGCACTATACTTGCTTAATGGTATCTACAAATAACATTAGGTAGTACTGAGAGCTGCACAATCATGGGACACTCCACCTAATATTAATTATTCAACAGATAAAAACCACTATAGGTCACTGTAAAAAACAGTAAGTTTCTTCTATTGAATATTCCCTACAGGTCACAAAAGGGCCAAGTCATTCTGAGTGTATTATCATCAAAACACAAGTTTCTCCCTTTTAATGTTACCTCAAACTAGGGAGAAACAATAGGAGGTGATTAGGAGACCTAGTTGTTTTTTTTTTTTTTCTTCTGAAGGGGCACAAGGAAACATCAGTCTGACACGAGCAGATGCTAAGTCAATTTTTTTCCCTACTGTATCTAAGAGAGAAGGTTGTTGCTGGAGAACACAGTTCACTTGCTAAATTAATATTCACACTGTACTTCCACATTTCTACCCCAGAATGAGAAAGGTCAGATCACGTGGAGACAGATCTGGGAGGGGGGGAGGGCCAACCCCTGAAAGAACTGCTAAGAGAGCTAGAGCCATGTTGTGTAGTGCAGAAAGTGGAAAGATCACACAATGAAGCACTTTGACTTCTTGCCAGGTATACCCTGTGAAATGAATTTCAAAATAAAGTTTTAGATTACAGACGGCTTTTCCAAGCCATTGCTGGCATGAGCACAACTGTGGAAAAGCTGTGACACCAGCAATTAGGGACAGAAGAGCCTGAGATATTAAGGGAAACTTGTCAAGCAGAGCTTAAAATATCTAAATATTTCTCCTAAATATTTGCCAAAAGAAGAAATAGAAATTGCTTTGGCTCTGCTTTCCTAGAAGTTTGCACCTTCTGGATTTATTTTTTTTTAAATATTCACAGACACTAGTTCAGAACTTCTATAAACATAATACTAATTCACGTCTAAAAGCATCAGGAACAGGGAGGCTAAAGATAGAATTCTTTTAAAATATAGCATGTGGTGTGCCAGCCACACAGTCCTATGAATTTTATGTTTGTCCTATCTGTCCAAGTAAAACACACTGTGAGCATCTAAGCAAAGCTCCTTGAATTCCTCGCTTAATGTTTGCAAGGAATACGGTTGAAGGGGTATTTGCTGAAACAATTAAGTTGAAGAAAAGAAAGCATACACATTTAATAAGTGACAGAAGAGGCAAAGTACTTAAGCCCTCTCTTAAATGATCCTTATTACTAACCATTCTGGGGAAAAAAATCCAAACAAGTAATTAACATTTTAAAACCTTATGTAATGTCTGCACAAATGCTAGCAGTGCCATCAGAAATGACCACTGCAATGAAAAGAATCATATAATTTTTCCAGAAAACACTGGAAATTGTAAAGAAAATACATATTGCATAAATTATTTCCTGGTACTTAATAGAAAACTATTGGTTTTTTCCTAAATGTGGATCATTCACCAGCTAATGAGCCTTTTTCAAAGTAGAGCAGAAACAGTTCTATAGTCTCCAACACTCAACACCAGGGACAAAAATTGTTTGGTACCCTTTAGCTCCCAACAGAAGACGCAGAATGTATTAAATGTAAATGCAAACAACTGGGCTGGCTCCTGCTTCCACAGGGTGTATGAAAAATTGCCATTGGCACCATTTCAGGAAGAATTTATTTCCAAAAATGTCATCCTAATGTACAGTACCCCTATAATGGCTCCACCAAGCTGCTTGTCACTGTTTCCAACTCCTTAGTCAGGTCTTCTAGGATAAAGAAGTGGAAGAAAAGATGTCCAAACAATGCTCCAGACAACATGAGGTTAAAATCACATAGTTCCAGTTTGCTGCAGGAACTATTTCAGCTCTCAGCAAATCTCACAGCACACAGACTTTGTCTTTTACTTCTCCTGCTGGGTCTAGCTAAGGATTGAGCCCCATAGCTGAATTTTGAGTATCCTTAAAGTTTGTGGATCACAAATTGTAACAGATGTCCCTGCTGTGCAGGGAGTTTTGTTTAAAGGTCCATCTGCCTGCAGACTGAAATCTGGGATTCTTTGTTCGCATGCTGCAAAACCAGATCTTTCAGGCTACTCACCATAAAAACACAGAGATTTTTTCTGAGGGGTATGAAAGATCAATATGTTGCATACGCTTGTTCCTCTAAAAAGAGGGGTAGCTTGAGACCATCTCAGGGCTTGGCAGGACACAGTCTTATTCATGTTAATGTTGCCTCCACAGAATTGGCTGCCTGCTGCAAGAAGGAAATGGATTTTTGCACCTATGGGTTATTTCTTTAAACCCCACGTAAGCCTTGAGTGCTCTACACGTCTGGGGATGTGGCAAGGGAAGGAGCCACCTCAGCATGGCTAGATGGAGAATGTGGGCCAGGCAGTGGAACACGGGGTCCAGAATGTGGTCATTTAGAGAAGAAAGGCAGAGAGACCACAGCACTGGTATATTTAGCAAAAGGATATAAATGTTTCCAAAATCTCAAAAGAAGATCGTAATGATGAAATGACATGAAATCAGAATGGAAGAGAAGTGAGAGACTATGAAGGAATGAAAATCAGGATATGGGAAAAGAAAATAGCAGAAAGGGGACCAGTGAAAAGAGAAAGAAAAAGTATTTACTGAGCAATTAGATTTCATGTGGAGAAGCACTCAATTCCTTCCTCTGTCCAGCTTACAATACCACTTTTCAGAAGAAATTCTCCACACTCCCCTCAGCACATGAAGGGGGAGGGCACGGGGGGGAGGGGCTTCTTCATGCTCATCAGGCTCCACTGCTCTCTTCCAGGTTCTACCATGAGTTCAGTACATTTTGGGGTTTGGATGAGAAACTTGCAGGAGTGAATGAGATACTTGCATTTGAGCACAGCCAACCTCAGCCTAGAGGTTTCCTGAGCAGGCACTCACCATACTCTTGGGAGAAGAGGCTCCAGTTTCCTTCCTTGCCTTCCTCAGCTCACTTTCAGCCCAGCAGCTCCACGTTTCCTTACAGAAGTAGCACCTCACTTGTCTGCACATTCTCCAATCACCACCAGTGGGCCTACTTCCATCCTGCTCATCCTCTAATAGCATGAGGTTCTCTCCTCCTCATAGTTCTAATTATCCCTTTCGCAGTTCATCTCCTTGGAGGCCAACAGGCAGGCCCACAAGCTTGAGAAAGGACTGCACAGACAGCCAAGAAATTGTTCTAGTTTTCTGAACTGTCTCAAGTATTGTCTTTGCTTAGGTCAGACCTTCCTAAAAAAAGTCTTTATTGGCCTTCCTTTGACTTCTCTGTCAAGTCATGCATAACTTCTTTGTAGCCAGCTTCCTTCCTCCTGGACCAAGTCCTGCATATGCAGTCGTGTCCACCACAGGCATGCCACTCTGTTTCTCTCCCCTGTCCATGATCAGAAATTACATACCTCCAGATATGAAGCCACGAACTGAACACAGCAATTTCACAAAATTGACCAGAATTCACAGGTTATGACAATGTTCTCTTACTTGAAACTGATTGCAAGTCTTCTTGTTTCTCCAATTCTTTGCTCTTTTAGAACAGTGAGTTTTACCTCTACATAACAGCCAAAGGAAGTCAAAGAGAGTATCTTCCAGCTATTTCAGAAAACATTCGGCAACAGGAAATATATTTTTTCAGACACTTACAGTAACTCTTTGCCATTGTTTTAGAATCTGGCATCCTGTTCACCAGTTTAGAGCTAATAGAGAACCAAGAAAACAAACACTATTACACACCTGGAAAGCTGAGTAATGCTATTCATCAGCAGAGGATTTTTTTTTCAGATACATTTATATATTGAAACCTAAGAAAGAATTATTTTTGCATTTGTATCTTTGTAAAGGCATATTTGTCATAATAACCATAATGTGTTTTCTCCTGTACAAGAAGTATCACAGGTTCAATATTTTCTGCATAAAGTGTTACTTTATTTTTTTGAATGCCTTTATTTTTTGTCAGAAATCAGATGCCCATGTTCATTTATTACCGGCAAAATTAGAGGAACAGGTCAAGTCTTCAGCATGGCATGCCTAGTTTTCATTTATCAGTGAAATGTTCTATATCCCCTTTCCAGGTTTATTCTTTTTGTCAGTTTTATGCACTGTCCTCTTGTTCACATTTGAAAGACATACAATTTTCTAAATTCTTTTAAATTTCTCCTTTTTCTTTTATATTGGAAAATTCAATTTTTATGTTCCACATCAGATTCCTGTGTGTAGCAGTCAAAATCTGTTACAAGACTTCTTACACGGCCCCCTCAGTGGCAGACATATTCTTTCTTTTTCTGCTTCAAGCATCTATTTAAACTATCTGCTTTTAACTACTGTTGTTTGACCAATAAGATCTTTCACTACCTGTGACTGCACCTCTGAAACTGACAATCAAATTGGATTTGGAGAATTTTTAATGGTTATTCTGTCCTACCGATAGTTGGAGAGCAGTTCATCCCTCCTTCCAAGGAAAGACTCCTCAGGTACAGTCCAATCTTTAATTGTTTCCATAGTCATTCAGTGTGTTCAAGATCCAATAGCTCCATTTCCCATTTATGCTATTGGGTGACAGGCATGCTGAAATAGGGTGAAATTTTCAAGTACAGAGACTTTTTTTCCCCCAAAAATAGAATATGCACACAAAAGCAGACAAAGAGAATGCATGCTGAAGATGAAAATGAATTCGCTCCACTCCACTAAAAGAAACCAATAAATGCTTTTACAACAACAGTGAAAAGCTGACTGGGGTCTGAACTTGCTCTCACTAATGTCAGTAACAGTTTGATTCAATGGGAGCAAAGTAAATCCCATTAGAGCCTTTTACAAAAAATTCCTAATAAAAGCAGACACTACAAAGTAAAGGCCCCATTCAGGCCTCGCTTACACCACAGCCATTGTAAAGCCACACCATCGTAGCTGGGGTCGGCATTCAGAGCTGGAGCTTTTCAATCCTACACTTCCCACGTCACAGAAAGCCGAAAGGAGATGCTCCGAAGTGAGAATTGCAAGGCTCCCCCGGCTGTGGATTTAATACACTACTGTTAGGTTTACATAAGATCTGGCTGGGTCCCAATCGAGCATTCCCTGACACCCACACTGCCTGATTTATGCTGTCTTATTTGGCTGGTAACAGAATCAAATTGGTGACTGGTTTTGAATGAAGGCAATTAGGGTGCTTGATTGGTTTTGTAATTTGGAGAACACTACACCAGAGTATAAGTCAATTGTGTAGAACTATCCAGGTCTTTAATCACTGGTTTCCCTGTGCAAAGAAGTGGTACTTTACATCATCTGAAATTTATACCACCTATAATCAATTCCATTCTCCCCATTACCCCCCTTATTGCTTCCTCCCCTCCCCTGCCCTGCACCTGGCAAAAACATTACATTTTACCAGAGAAAAAATTAACTATAGTGCAGCCAATTACTTCAAAGGTATATCCGAATTTTTACAGGGTCAACCAAGTATATAGGGGTAACTATCTTTACAGAGCATCTGACAGCTGTTGTGACATAGTGGTCCAACACTTCCTGTTAGAAATCTGTTGGGAAGAACTTGTTTAAATTAGAGTTAGGTTAAACAACAGACTTCTCTCTGCAAATCCTAGAAAGCAACATCATCAACAAAGAAAGCAATTTTACATAAGTCTCTTGGGTTCCCCTGAAAGACTGGAAATTCTCAATTCAAAGAGTTTTCTTTCTGAATGGATACTAAATACACAGGCTTCACAAATTCCAAAGCTGAGAAATAAAATTTCACTCAAGAGTTTCCTCAAGCAATTTTTTATTCTCAACAGCGGACGGGAATTGGAGTGTACATTTACAGGATAAGCAAGAAAAACTCTGAAGAGTTACATGATATTCTAGGCAATATCTTCTGTTCCCTTATCATAATCTACACTCCTGATATTTATTCAGAACAAGGCTGTGTTCTGCACAGTGGCTTTCAGATCACTAAGTCCCAAACCTTTGGGCCAATGGTCTGCTGAGAGTCTTTGCCACTGATCACTGACCACCAAGAATTACACAAAACATTTACCTGAAATGTCAGTTCATCTTACACAATGCTGTAAGCAGATGTGGAGCACTGAATTCCACTTCTCAGCAAGACTGTGTAAGAAATATTCTGTGCTTCACTGAAGGGTGTCACAAAACTCCTGGTCAGCTCAGAAGATGTGAGGCAACTTCAAGGCTTTCCATAATATGCCATAATTTTATACTCCTCATTGAAATTCCCCGCTATAGCTGAACCCTGCAGCCCCATGCAAACTGACCACCACCGACAAATCACAGTCTGCAGAGCCAAAAGTTTTATTAGTTGGTAATTAAGTAACTAATTAAGTTTTATTAGTAGTTAATAATATGTAGGGTTATGTATCTTTGTACAAATTCCCTGCATACAGCCTTAATTTATCGTGGCCCTGAAAGTCCTCAGATTTTAATAAAATCTGCCAAATAGAAGGAAACTCTGGTTTCCACACTCAAGGAAATAGCAAATCTTACTGATTATGAGGCAGTAATGAAACCATGTCAAAAGGTTTGCATAGCATGGAGTAGATGATGTTAGTTAGCTGCATTTAATATTAGAGTAAGCAAATTCTATTGCAATTGAAATGACCCTATTCCTTGAAATAAAATATAGAGGAAAGAAGAAAAGCCTCAGATTTCTATTTTGTTTCATTACTTACAAGCAACAAGGAATAACTGAAAATTCGTTAACATCCTTTGGTACTGTAAGCAGCTATGCTGTTGCTGTGCAATTTAAATACCCAATCTTCCTTTTCCACCTCACCAAAACCCTACCCCTGGTATGTTCGAGAAGAGTGATAAATTTGAATGTGACTAACTTTAACGTAGCTACTCACCTAATAGCATTGACATGCAACACTACCCACAAAAGCACTTATTTAGACAAAAATTGGCTTTACCACTGCAGCCATTGTGAAATTACTAGCACATATTTGTAATAATCCCTAGGAGCATTCTAGGTAAATCCCCACAAACTAGACAGATGCTTTGATGAAGCTTCTCCTCCTGAGTGACTAGGTTCATTGGAGAAAGAGTGAGGAACCACATCTCTACCAGCTCCTCAGATCACCATTCGTGCCTGTGAGACATTACTGGTAGTGCCTGGAGTTGGCAGACCAGCATTTCAGATTAATTTGTGTCTTAAAAAAACTCCCCAAATTGATTTGAACACTTTATTGTGCTCATCACATTGACCTGAAAAATAGTGTTTGCAGTCCCAGCCTAGGCTTCCTGGGGGCAGCAGTCATGGGCAGAAGGTGACACTTCTTCCAAGGAGAAAGGCACAAATGGGTAAAAGTCAGGGACCTGGTTGCAGAGTATCAGCCCTCTATGAGAAACCTTGAGTTATTTCTCCTCTTGAATTCACGATACAAACCTGAAGGGACACACAGCATATTTGTGACTGAAGGTGCGTGTCTACAACAACTTTGCTGCCTTCCTATAGATAGAGAGTAAACTTGGGAATTCAGATTCTCGGCTAGAAAAAGGAAATGAAAACAAATACAACAAATACTGTCCCAGGGTCAGGAATTCACATCTTCAGCAACCCACATCAGGGTCCAGCAGCGAAGCAAAAGAAGGTACAGAACTTTCCAGTGACCTCACATTTTGCAACATGTGCTTCAGGTGGTTTTAGAAACAAGGGAAGAACCAGGAGCTCTGGATGCAGGCAAATTGGTGACACACTACAGGCAATGCCAGTGGCCTTACCAAGATAACAGAGGCCAGGCAGAATGGGATTATTTCCAAAACTGTCTCCAGACACAAGGAAATGAAGGAACAGCTCCAATTTGAAGGCCTCAATGATACCAGCCAGAAGCACAACCCACGGCAAACCAAAGAGCATTGAGCAACAGCCAGCAGGAAGGGGAAATTCTTCCTCGTGATTAGTGGCACATTCCAGCAGTGTATCTGAAAGGGATGATGGCAGAAAAGCTTCACATCCTTCCCTCAGCAGCAGGGAGGCTGGCTCCAAATCAATCAGAAGATTAAGGGATCCCATCCTTTGGGGAGAACAAAGGAGGAAATAATATGCCAAAAGCCTCTTGTGCCAAAAATCCTTTCTTACAAGCCTCTGTTTGGGGGTAATAGCAATTCAAATACTAGGAGTACAAAAGAATGCTGGAGAAGAGAGCAGGAGGGTAAGAGAGGGTGCAAGTCCTCCTCCTAAAGCACTGGCCTCCCCCGAGACCACAGGCTGAGCTGCAGAACTCCGGGCTACTAAGCTAAAGTGTCTGAATAACATCTGGATATAGGTATATTTATAGGAATCATTCTTTTAAAGCCCATGATATTGTAACTCACAATAAGGTATGTGTTTCATCCTAGCACTGCCCACTTCTCATTGAAAAATCAGACCCCCAAGACCTAGGAGATTTAGAAAAGAGCAATGCAGCACACTTGAAGCTGACTTTCAACCTCCCCTCTGGCCCTCTGGAACAAGGTGTAGAAGGAAGTAAGACATAAGTTTTTCAGCCTACGGTTATGCTCACAAACACTCTCCATGCCCCCTACTGCTCAAACTGAGTTTTACCTTCGGGCAAAAGAGCCACCATCTCACTTCTTAAAAATACAAAGAATTTTCTTGACTGTGCTGTTCCCTGCAATCCCTAAGAGCACATTTTTCTTCACAGAGCAGTGGGAAGCAGGGGGAGGAGGAGAAATACTGCTGCCAATTGTTTCTAATAAGAGAACTTCAGATGTAAAGAAAAAAAAAAAAGAAAAAGAAAAAGCAGCAATTAAAAGTGTTACAGCTGGGCGAGGCACCAGGTTTTTTAGCTATTTTCCCTAAATCCTAGTTCTCAGGTACCAAGATTCTGCCTGCATATCTATCAGCAATGGTGGATTCATGTCTTCAACTTCGACACCTTCACTAGAGATATTTCCCATTTCATCTCCAAAACGCCTCGTAACAAATGAGCTTTGCACAATGGTGCAAGGTGCAAAAACGACACAACACTTCACAGGAGATGGCTAAAGATTTCTTCTTGAAATGGGAGCATAAGGACTCCCCTAAGAGATACCGGAGAAAATGTTTAAGACTTGCAAATGTTTAAGAACTTTGTCAATGAACAACTGACTGATTCTGATTGATTTAATGAAAGTGCCCTGTACTGCTGAGGGGGTATTTACAAAAGCAGAGTTTAATCTAGTGAGACTGTGTTCCCTCCAGAGTCAAGGAATAGACATAGGCTTGCCCTGGGCAATGTAGAGAAGGAAGTCATGCTAAAGACTGTCTTTGTGAAACGTTCTGCTGTTTCCCACCATGCACAGAACATCCATTTGCTGACATGGACCATTTCATGTACCATGTACCCTTCTTGGAAGCATTTATATTATAACCTCAAGAACAAATAACAGAGAATAGTTTCAACTAATTGGAATACTGAATACACTAAAGAGGTTAACTGTAAAAGATCCTCATTTCTCCACCAGCTAATGTGGAGCAAAGAGCAAACACGGAGGAAGTACCAGAAAACATTGTTAAAGGTGAGTTTTCTGAGCAGAAAATACCTGTAAGCCTCACAACCCAAACAGATTAATGAAGGTTACTGGAGTTGCAAAGGGCAAAAAAAAAAAAAATCTGAAGACTGAGCTTGGAAACCCAGGAAAAAAACTGATCAACAGCATCCACAAGTAGGGCTAGATTTGTTTTGGACACATCTTGCATCATGTAAGATGTGTTACTGTATACATAAGCACATAAATGTTATGCTTATGTAAAAAAAAGAGTCACCCTAGTGGCTCCTACTACAAGAAATCCCCTTGGTTTAGATTTTTTTGATATTCCGTAGATTACTGAAACAGTTGCAATTTAAAATGAATGCATCAAAATGCTGTTAGTAACATGCAAAGGGCACATGCCCCACATCAGACAGTTTTAGCCAAGTCTTCTGAAGGCTGCAAGAATATTGAACAACTCACACACTCCATTAGCGCTTGAAATAGGGAAAATTGCCTAATTCCTTTGGAAAAACAATACAAATATGCTTCAGAGAAAGAAAAAAAATTCAAAAGTCAGTCAATCATACAGCCTAATATTATTCTAGATAATCAAATATTGGCAGAAGTCTTGCAAATGGACTTACCACCACCACCAGATCACTTGGGCTAACCTGGCTACATTCCACAGGCACACACAATTACAAATATTCGGTGAGCACTACACATTATTTACCAGTTTAAAAATTACTAATATAATCTTTATTTGATATTCTATATAGATAAAATGGCCCACAAGTATTCCACTATAATTTTTTTAACACAGGAAAAATTCCATTTCAGTTAGTGTTACTGTTTTTATCAAGAAGTCTACAATTTTCACTATGCCTTCCTCAGTTGAAATGGCTCTTGATTAGAGAGTCTACCCCACAAAAAAGCACTGTAAAGCAAGCATATCTCTGGTCACTTCAACTGTTCATTCTACACATTTGACCCTCTTCAATAAGTATCTTTGAGTCTCATGAGTTTCACAGCATCACTATCCATGCTTATACAAAGAAAAGAAAAATCCTTTCATATTAACATCTTTCCTATAATCAAATGCAGCCTTCATTCAGCACCTTAAAAAGCTCCAGAGTCCATTGTACCTGATTTTCAGGTAAATGTGGCCACTGGGAGTTCTTGTCCATAAACAGCCAGATTTTCCATGCTGCATTTCCTGTCCAATAGCCTAAACAACATAACTAGTCTATCTCTGCTTCTTAAGCTCTTGTATTAAGACAGTCTCAATAAAAACTGTAAGGGCTTTCCCTGTAGGACTCCTCTCCAGAATATAATCACAGGTCTTCTAACCTGCATGATACAAAGCAGAATTCTTGCACAGCCATAACAGGAACAGATGTTTTTTGCTTGCTCAAGACCCAAAACCAAAAACTAACCATAACAAGAAACTAGTACCCAAGGCAGCAAGAAAACACATGAACTTTGATTATTCATGACAGCTGCCTGATATCCCAGCTATCTCTGCTGAAAGGGAAGGTTTCCCTGAATCATGGTTTACCAGGGTGGCTAAAACCTCTGGCCTCAGCATCCTTCTGCCAACTCTGCTCTGGCTGCATTATTTAGATGTTACCACTTCCAGCCTTCACACAGCAGCCATCAGGTTTGTCAGAAACAACCTGCCATGGAGAACAAAGCTCCATGATTCAGGAAGAAATAGGTAATGGAAACACTTAATGAAGTACAGCAAATTTAACGGAAAAAAGCAATTTAATGGAGTAAGCTCGTACCTCGGTGTCCATCTCTTTCAGATACAAATGCTTGCAAGTTCTTGTTACAAGTTAAACATTGCTTGAAATTCAAACCTGAAAATTCTCTGAAGGAAACTTTATGGTAACAGGACAGGTGCCTCTTTTGACTCTGAAGGGAAATATTTCAGAGAGCTTATCCACTTCATTGAATTCACCTCAACAGTGGAGATGCTTAAAAAGTGCTAATTAGTCAACTTATTAATTGTACTCGGGTTACGGAACAAAAATCATATAGCTCAGTTCTGACTATCAGTTCTACATTTCATTAGATTCCAAGCAGTCATCTAAAGGAAACATTTGAGAGAAGCTACTTGTGCGAGCTCCCTGCCGTGGGGTCACGTCTGGGTTTGGAAGACATCTGTGTGCACAGAGCTCACCTCAAACCCACAGCCACTACCAAAGGCAACAGAGAGCTCTGCAGCCAGCCAGACAGCTGGAAACCAGACTCATTGATCAGCACTGAAGTAAAATCTGTGTCAGCTAAGGGATTCATATAGAAATATCACAATAAATAAACTAGCAGATAACTTCACTGATTTCCAAAGCTAACAGATCAACACCCACACTAACCATCTGGGCTAAATATATTTGGATCGGAGGGACAATGAGGAAAAGGTCATTGTTTTAACAAGTATTATCAATACGCAAGAAGACAGACAAAACTAAGCACTCATTAACAGCAAGAGGTGCCTCAGAGCACACTTTTTTCCTGGCAAACATCAAATGCAGAATTCTTTGTTTCTTCCCTTTCCTTTATTCTGAATGCAGTATAAATAAAAATGAATATTTATTAGCCTAATTGCTTGAAGGCCTTTCCTCCTTCAGCCCTCTTACACACAATTAATTTTTTATTCCTTGTCCTGTTGAAGTGATGCCATTAGTAATCAAATAAAGAAAACACAATGAGTATAAAGAAGGGAGAGAATTTTAAAAATAAAGAAGTCAAAGAAGAAATTTAGTTGGAAGAAACAGCAAGAGGCACACAATGAATATAAGTTCGGACTGCAGGAATGGGAAACATGAAAAAATGTTTTCACTTCTGAATTAGTTAGTTGCTCCCCTTTCTTGTTATATCCTTGAGTCAAGCATTTTCACTAGATAATCCAGTTCACCTTGAAGTGTTTTTCAGGGCAGCAGACCTCAAAGCCTTCTTTCACTGCAGAAAATTGAGCTAAAATGGACTTGTATTACTAGCATTACTAGTCCTGTTTCATTTATTACTTCTCATTTATTATTTCATTTATTTACATGCAGACAAATTCCAAGGTTATATTTTAGAGATCACCACATAAGACTAGAGAGAAGAACAAGACTCGGTGGCTTTTCCTGGTGCTTTCACCGACTCATCCTGTGATTTCTAGACAGCGAGTGGCTGGAGCACTGTGTGATAATATGTAAGGATCTCATCGTGCAGAGAGAAAACAAGTTGGTTTTAAAGCCCATTGATATCATTAAGGATTTTACTAGGGATTATGCTACTGCAGCAAAAATTGCTCAGTTGTCTTTCCCATCTTTATCAGTTCCCCTATCCTATGAACTCTAGCTATGCGAGGAGCATCTGTAATCCTAAGGGGAAGGAATAAACACAGACTGCATTGGCTCTGATCCTTCCTAAATTCAGATTTAGTGACCTTGCTAATCTTCTTGGGTTAGTCCTATTTCCTTCAAGGCATGAGAAGCAAGAAAAGGAGAGATGGCCAAGGCTTGTTTTAGGCAAATGCAATCTGACTTTGAAAAAGCATAACTATTTTAATAGCTAATGTACACCATTAATTACATCAGTAATAGCTCATGGGACAAATTCTCATGAAAAAAATATTTACCAACCAGCTGAACCAAACCTCTGAAAATGGATTTTTGCAGGAACATGTTAACAAAAATGAAAAAATACCTTCCTTACTGAACTATTTATAATTAAATTAGTTTTTTCAATACCTCTAATAATAGTAACAGTAATGTCATGAGAGTCCTTGAAGTTAAAAAAATGAAAAATTCTGCAGATGGGGGGAGGAAAAAAAGCATGTTGCAACCTATAAATCACAAATTATTGTAGCATTTTGCAATATGGTGTTTTTACATTAAGTTCCATTGAATAATGTGAATGAAGATTTAGACACTGATAATGTGGATTTATAATTTCTGTCACAAAATGTGTATGGTAATTAGCGGTCTTGGTAAAAAACTCTTGGCCACAGATGCCGAATTCAAAAGGTTACTCCTCAACACCTCTTCTTGGCAGATGCAGCAATCGTCCCTTAAGAGCAGTGGCTTGCAGTTCACTTTGTATGACGAACACAACAATGACACTAAACACTAAATATATCAATACCTAACAACATGACCTACATTACCTACCAATTATTATTAAAGTAATTCATAATAAACACACTAGTTATCTGACAAAGGTCCTTGCAACTCATGAGTGCAATATATTCTTACAAGCTTGACTTACAAAGATTTAATAGTACTAGGACACTACTTGTGTGAAGACGGCCCCATTCAGTAGTAGAGGGATTTGGAGTTTGTTGTTTGGGGTTTTTTAAACTAGTTGCTAGATGTAAGTGATGGGACTTTGTTATTGCTACTTCATTTATGTGCGCAACATACACCATCCTTTCAGGGAATTTAATGAACCATGCAGAAGGAGGAAAAGAAAATATCAAAGGAGTTAGTGACCCTTGCCCCAAAAGTAAATTGTAAAGCCTTCCTAGTATTTTTGCTGAAGCATCTTTCTATATTTGCAAGGTACCTATGCTAGAAGTCGAGCTGTTATCACCAAAAAAAAAATTGATGTACAGCTTGGGAAAGCTGATTGAGGTGTCAAATGTCCACAGGTTTAGAGAACGATTTAATCAATACAAGAGGTATAGGGCATGCAGTCTGTATTGCTGTAACTTGTCTCCTTTGAAGCTTTGTTGTTTATTTACAGCAGATTGGAAAGCTCCTCTTCATTTGAACCGACAACCAACCCACTGAAGTACCCACGTTAAGGTCAGAAGCCACTTGCAGAAGAACTTCAGAGGGTTCCATCATCCTTCTCCTCCTTTTGCAGGAAATAGCTTCGACATGCTTTAAACGAAAAGAAAATTACTCATCATTCCAACCCAGAGCTCTGGATCCAAAATACCAGAATTTAGAAGTCTGGATCCAGATTTTGCCAGTCCTTCTTGGATACGTCATTCTTCATTGCAAGCAGGAATAAATTGGGTAACGATAACATCAACTATTTGCCTAATTTTAGTTTTCAAGTATTTAAGCCCCATTGTTGAATCAAAAAGGCAGCTGTTTTTCTTAGGACAATCTCTGTAATACCCCAGTAGCCATCTTGTGCAAATAGCATATTTCCACTGACTTAGATAAATAGTTTTAAGTGAAAATAGATCATATCACTTCACACAGCAGTTTTGATTTACTCAAGCTGAGAATGTGAATGTAAAGAGTAATTTGGAGGTTAGGTTATTTCATTTTTTTTAACCTCTACTTATTTCCCTGACATTATTTGTGGAACAACCTACTAATATTAAAGGGTTGTATTTTCAACTTAATTTCTAGAGTTTCCATCAATAAAATTGCCTATACTTACTGAAAATTTTTGGGAGAAGTAAATGTTTCACTTTTAGTAATCATTTTATAAAATGAAAACATTTCCTCAGCATTGTACTTTGCCAAGAGACCAAATGTAACAATAGAAGCAGATTGAAGGAAAAACTGTCATTAAAGGCAGAAAAATACTCTGACATTATAATTAGTCAAATCTAAACCTCACAGCGCAATGACAGGACTCTTCAGGTAACAAAAACATTGCTTTAATTTATGTTAACATGCTGTAAAATGCAGAGACATGCTGAAGAACCCAACAAATTTGACTCTAATTTTCACTCTGACTGATACAACAATTTGGATAAGTGGAGCTGTTATCTCCCGACAGGAAAATCAGGCACTTCGTAAGTAGAGGAAGAGTGTAGAAGTGGAGGCAGGACACAGCTGCGCTCCTCATACCTCAGTAGTCAGGATCATCCATGCTTAAAGAAAACAAAATGAAAAAAAGAACCACAAACTCCAACTCAGAACCTATTTTTCTATCCAGAATCTGACATTTTGTGTGAAATTGATTGCCTTCTTATATGGCATTAAAAACCAGGTAATGTTAAGAAGTGTTTGGTTTCAGGGAAGAAATAAAGAAATTGGTATCAGCAACACTTCACTCTTCAGAAGGGCTCAGATTATCAAAGTTGTCAGAGTAAGAGATACATAAAAAGTGAGGAACATGAGACTGCAAATCTACAGTTTTTAATGAGCTCCACTATGGGAAAGTGGGTGGCTCTTTCATGCCAAACCAGAATTCTGTCACTAGCAAATAGCAGAGCCTTGGGACCATCCTTTCCAAGCCCAGTGGCACATGGACCCCAGGGTGGAGGGGCCAAGCCCTGGGCTAGAAAGAGAAATGTCCTCCAGAGTGACAGGACTTCACAAACTTCACTTATTTAAGAATGAATATTCAACAAACAGAAGGGGCCCTGTTACGCTTTGCTGCAACAGCATCTGAAATAGTGCTTGGCTTTCTGGACACCGCATCTCACAATAACCATACACAGGAAATTGAGAAGCTACAGGGGGAGGTAACAAAAGCCGTCAGAGGTGTGACATAGCTTTCACTTTGGGAATGAGACAAAACCTGGAGAACAGGGTAATAAAGGTGTATTAAAGAAATTACGAGTAATTTGGACAAGTGGCAAGGAATACAAGGATGGGTTGCCCTGAGAAGCTACTTGTCAGATGTAAAGCCAACAGAAGAGAGAGCTTTCTCAGAAAAAGCCTGGCTAAGCTGTGTAGCTCAAACCACCTGACACTTTGGTAGCCAGAAGTATGAACAGCTGCAAAATAGATCACAGAGGAAGGATCCAGTGATCACTGTGAAGGTTAATAGCCTGGATGCAACCTTGATCTCAGAGCCACTAAGCCATTTATTGCCAGGAACTGGGCAAATAAGCAGCACAGCAGGACTGCTCTAGACTAGTGCTTTTCACATTCAGTATGTATTCAAGTCTATACATGCAACAGCACTGTCTTTTTAAGGGAATTTTCACAAGAAATTCTACCTAGTTCTTTCCCAGGAAAATTTCATCAAAAAAAGGATATGTTCCTATAAACGCTTCAATTTTGACAAAACTGGTTCTTTCCACCTAGGAGAGGGGAAAAAAAAAAAAAGAACATCCAACCAGTTCCTACCCTCTGTGTAACTGAACCCAGTGGCAACTTTCTCCGGAGCTGCTTTCACACCTGGAAACATTCCAGTCAAACCAATGAAGACACTACAGAGCTCATGAAAGAAGCCACCCACTGAGTCACTGTGTGCACAAGAGCTACGTATAAGGTGAGCACTCCGTTATGTCTCCTGCTGACCAAAATATATCTCACCTTGGGTTGGTAATTTTAAATAATGAGAAGGAACGTGCAGCTTGTATTCAAATAGATTTCCAGAAGAAATTTAATCTAAATTACTTTAAAAATGAAGGCCATCCTCTTTCCCTGCCTTAGTTTTCCCCTCTGACACTGTGGCAAAACAAATATAACAAGAGAAAGAAAAGATACTGTATAAGAATTCTCTTTCATTGTTTTACACAAGGTAGATTAAGTACTATTTTTCAGTGCTGTTGTCAACCACAACAGGGATGACCTGCTTTATTAGAAACAGAGAGAACTTGCCAATTGAGCAGAGGTGCCAAGAAATACTAATTATTTATATATCTATATATATAAAAAATGTCCTTAAACAGCTGGTGCTTACACATGGTGATATTCCAGTAATTGGCTCTATGTATGCTTAAATCTCTAGGCATAAAATTGAATATATATTTGCTCGATCCACTAGGGAATAATAACAATAAATAAATTAATAATAATAATAACAGCAGCAATAAAAAGAAAGTTAAGTTTTAGAAAAAACTCCTTACGAAGAGAAAAGAAAACAGCAAAATGTCTCCTTTAAAAATTACAGACGCCACAGGGTTAAAAAGCCTTCCTATCTCCACTTGGAACAATTCTAAAATCAGAAAAGAAGGAATGAAGGAGGTAGAATGAGCAAAGTTCACCTGAGAGCACAAATCAAGCAATCATTTTTTTGGAGCACAGTTATTTTTGAGGTTACCATATAGTTTTTCTTAATATTAAAGGATTCTTAAGATCAAAATCTAAGATTTTAAAAGCTTTTAGATCTTATTTTTAAAAGTGACTCATCACATCAATGAGCTGAAATACAGATCTGTGTTAAAGATCAAAGAAGACACATCACAACCCAAATATAATTTTAATTTACAGTTTGTCAGTGTACCACCTCCAAGTTATCAGTGTATTTTTTTGCAAAACTATTAGGAGTTCCTTCCTCAGTGTGTGCCATAGTGAGATCAGCAAGAATGTGTCAAAGTTAAGAGAATATGCTCAATGGCATACGAAGTCCTCTTCATATTTTTCTTTCTTTGCATAATTCTCCTATTTTAATGCACCAAAAACAAGACCGGAAATTAATATTGACAGCAAAATAGCTTACCTTGTTCTTGAAAATATCTCTGCTTTTACACAAGAAAAATGCCATAAAAATTAGACAAACTGCAGGAAGAGAAATATCCCATATTTTTCAGAGAAAAATGGTGATTTCCACTCCCAGTTGTGCTGAGGCAGTGCCAGCGAATAGCTCCATATGTTTCAGCAATTGGAGTCATATTAACATTCTTACAGTTCTTTTGCTTTCACATGCTTTGTTTTGGTTATGCAAACTCGGGAAATCCAGCATTTCTTAACACCCTCCCCTCCAAAGAAAGACCGATTCAGTTTCTGGCTACAGTGGTTTCTCTATCCCAATCCCAACAATGGTGATTTCTCCAGACAACGCAAGGAGGTAGAATGAAACCCATAACCAGCTTCCAAAATATATTCTTTTTTTTTGGGGAAATTATGATTGAGTGCATAGCAACGTGCAAAGATCACTTTTAAAAGAAGAGCATCCTGGCTTCTTGTTACAGCAAAATGTCAATAGATTCTACTTGTATTTTGCCTTGGAAGAAAAAGGCAAGCAGAAGTTTTCATCCTGAGCCTGTGACAAACAAGCAGTAAAATGCTGGTTGGGCTGAGACAAAGCAGACTAACTTAATAGCTGCAATTTTCATCAGCACTGGAATACGAATGGTAGGATGAAAAACCCACATTCCAACACGTAACACTGGCAAATATATTTTTCCAAGACAACCTGTTTTTCTAATGCTGTTGACCACAAAGTCATTCAAGTGCACGGTTTTCTTCAGAGGAAGGTAGATCTGCTTAAGATGAATAAAACAATCATAGCAGGAATTTTACATAAAGGGCTCACCAAAGTTTATGCTTCATCATAAAAAACACAGGACGATACTAACTGGGAGTGAATGCAATAGTTCTCTTTCAAACAATGTTACTAAAAGTCAGTGAGTCAAATCACAAATCTTTTGTCACAATAAAACTCCTACTGAAGTGAGTGCTGAGAGCAGGGAGGTAAGTAAGAGCAGAGCATCGAAGAGAGGAAATACTGCTTTCTTGGATGTTACTGCATAGCTGCTTATGCGGTGGTAGATCATATCCCCACTCCTAAGTAAAAGATGAAACACCATCATAAAACAGGCTGGCATGAAACAAGTGCTTGTGGTCTTGCTGGTATGGGGTTTTTCAATTTTAAAATCTGACAAAACCCAAATCTGATTCAGATTCCTATTAATTTAAAACAAAAATTCTTGTGTGACTTGCAACCAGTAATTTCACAAACCAAAGCTTTGAAGTGCCACCTAACCAGCAATAAAGGGGGTGTCTGTGCTATGGAAACACAGGGGAATTCAGAAAATTCCTTTCAAGGACAGTGGAATTTTCAGGACTGTGCTCCATTTAGAAATACCAAGCATTTTCAAAGCAGTAAAGAGAAGAAAAGAAAATTAAAAAATCCCCTCAAACTGAAAGCAGAAACCTTCTCCTAGCCAAACCACAGATTACAGATAGGCTTTCTGACATGCATTTTATGGTATTTACAGAACTTAGCTAATGAATCTCGCAAGACATTGGTGACTGAGATCTTGCTGCAGCAAAGCCTTTAAAACATCTACCTAAATTTAAGTCAAGTGGAGGCGATGAGTTTTGAGCATGCATCAAAGATTACTCAGGTTATAAAGTCCTGAGGATATGTCAAAGGAACAAAGTAAAACAAAAGACACTAAAGCTAATCAGATTATATTTATGAAACACACACTTTCAAGACTAAAGTAATTTCTTTATAAAACAAACCAGGGAATAGTCAGAAAAGAGGAAGAAAATCACACTAAAATTGTGAAGGAAAATAACTGACAACTAAACACAGCTCTATCACTGAGGAAGAAAACATAACAGTTACTCTTACATTCAACTGATCTTCTTCCCCCCACCTCCAAAATGGGCTGACAGAAACTCTGCAGACATAAAACATTTTAATTCTAGTACCACATTTGTCAAATGCCATTGCGAAATCCTAAAAATTTATTCAATTTCTGTTGGTTGTGAGCAGTGCCATTGCAGACTCTTCCCACCAAGAGACATCTGGGTTAAAATCATAATCAGGATTGTGAAGAAGCATTAAACAATGTTGGCAAACTGACTGACTACAGTCCAGGAAAAATATATCATCCTCCACAAGCTGGACAATAAGTATTCCTTATCGTCAGGTTCTTGCACTGAATCAGGAATGACATCTCCACTACCATTAATTTCTAAAATCCCATATTCTACCATTTGCAACACAGATTTGAGAGTTGTGTGTAAATCCTTTTTCATGTAGAGTTTCTATATATTTGAAACTATTTTAAAACATTAAGTACTAAATACGCATTAAGAAAATCCATAATGTGAATACGAATGGAAATACCTTCAGCCAAGACACTTCGTAATTTTAGAACATCTGAGGAACATGAGCCATATTTTGCCTAACCATCGTCATCCTCAGTGGGGAAACAAGAGTGGAGGAAAGTTTGAACAATTAGTTATGGAGCTATGTGACCTTGAGCTAGAACAGAATATAATCTTCAACCCCCCAAGGCCCTAAATCTAAGTTCAGACTACAGTGCCTCTCAGTGCCTCACTCTTTAGGTTATACATCTGGCATGAAGACAAACACAGAAACCAGACAATCCTTGGCCACTGACGTGTAGGATGCAGTGCTATTACCATTTGCCTCCGAGGTCTTTGAAGACCTTTGTTGAACTTCCTTATCTCTCACTTTCAATGAGAAGTTAATGGAGGTCCTGCTCTACACCAGTGCCTTCTCACTGGATCCCTTGATCACTTTGGAGATTATGGAGAAGAATGGTGCTATTTTAAGTCACATGGTGCTATTTTAACCAAATATTTCTATATCACCAAAGAAGGTTATCTGTTTTCTTCCTTTCATTTACTTGTTTGTCTGCAGGGGGCCTGCTGAGAATCTTTAAATGGTCCCAAGACAGTAAGGAAAGCCCTCAAGTATAAAGTTGCTACTTTCTGCTTCATGTCCCATAGTGGCAGAAGCATCAATAGCAGGAAAACAGGAATGGAAGCTGGATTAGCAGGGTTTAGCAGAAAGTTTCAGCAGGAGTCACCAACTGGCTCCTGAAAAGAGTTTGAAGTAAGGTGGGGGTCAACCTCTTCTACCAGGCTACTAGCAACAAGGACAAGAGGACACAGCCTCAAGCTGTTCCAGGGGAGGTTCAGGCTGGACATCACGAAGAATCTCTTCATGAAATGTTGTCAAGCATTGTAACAAGCTGCCCAGGGAGGTGGTAGAGTCACCATCCCTAGAGCTGTTCAAGAAATGACTGGACACATAGTGCCATGGTCTAGTTGACAAGGTGAAGATTGGTCAAATGTTGGACTTCATGATTTTGGAGGTCTTTTCCAACCTAAATGATTCTGTGGTTCTCACAGGGATGACATCCCAACAGGGTGTATCCACTTTTCTCCTGTGTCTAGTAACATATCTACAAGCTGAAGAAGAAGGACAAGTGACCATCATGCACAGGGATTCCCACGCCGACCATAAAAAGGTGACAAGTAGGTTTTTCCACTTGATCACACCCACAGACACTACTCAGCAAAATAGATAATGAAGTAAAGCAACTGGGTGACAGTAAATAACTGCTAAGGTGAACTCAGAGTCCTTCTGTTTTGCAAACAGTACTGTGTGCCATTAATTACGGGCAAGGAGAAACAAGAGTGAACCTCTAAGGCAGATGAACTTGAAGAAGCAGAACACGACAGCGCCAGAACACTTCTCACTGGTAAAAGGATGATGCATGAGAGGAAGATACAAAATGCTCAGACATAATATTGCCTCAAACACTCAGCTCATCAATAAATTTGCCTGCCTAACATCAACATTTGATCAAATGCAAATATCCTGAGAAACACGAGGCTTTACTACTTCCAGCACAGATGTAAAAAATGTTGATTTATTTCTGTATGAAACAAGCAAAGGAACAATAAGCCCCCCTGCTCTTTTTTTGTAAGGGGTCAACTGTCCTGATTATGAAGGACAATAACATGAGGCTTAGCTTTTGCAGGCTTTTAAATTTAATTTCTTATCACCCTTGTTGATAGCAGTATCCCTTTTGTTTGTATTTTAAAATTAACAAATAATCACACTGTTTCAGAAATCTGCAAGAAAGGGACTCCCACCCGGGGGTGGGAGACAGCTGTGTTTACAACAATGTCATTGGGACTTTTCTGTCAGTAACTAACAGATCACTTCAAGACTCAGTGGTCTGGTGGTCTGGACACGCTACAGCGAAAACTAAGCCATGAAAGGCCAAGCCCAGAGACTTTATTAATCTGCCTGGGCATCATAGAGCTCTGCCAGAATAGAGCCACACCACGGTTCCACAGTACAGCTCCAAGGAAATGGCTCTTTTAGAAGAAAAATTGTCACAGCAGGGGACCAGAGTGACAGCAGGAGACTCCCTCCTGTGTGAGCAACAACTTTGAGAGTGGGTCCAGCTTTTTGCTGTTGAATGAACCTGACTTCTCTAATGGGCAACATGGAGAATGGAGAGATTTCCCGTCACAACTCCCTTCTGTATAGTTCAACCTGAGCAGGTAATCTGGCCAGAGTTACCATGAAGAAGTTAATTCAAAAAGCAAATGCTATACTTTGGTCTGCACATGTAAACATTAATCTCTGACCGACAATCACCTCTTAACGCCAATGTAAGAGGAGCATGCAATATTGTTGTCAAGCTGATGCAGCACACAGCTTTAATTTCCAAACTGGGGATGCTGAGTAAATGATCAATTTCATACACTCCCACAGGAAGCCAAATTATTCATTCTGAACACCTTATTTTTATACATATTTGCATTTAAAATCTGTTTTCACCTGTTTGCATGAGTAGCAAAATGAAAGCTCCCACTTTCTCTGTTTTCTATTTATACATTAATTTTTTCCACAGAGCAGAATGTATCTCTTCACTGCTTCCACAAACATCTTGTCAACAACCCACAATTAATGATACCATCTATTATTTCACTGAGATGAAATAATACCATATGCCTCAACAACATTTTAAATAAATGCCCACCACTCAGCACAAGAGGGAAGAGTGTGTAAGGCCAGCATCTGCTAAACCACCAGATTTTTTACACCATCCCTATTGGAAATACTTACCCATTCTAATGAGATTTAGCAGAAGGCATCCCATGAAAAAAGAGGACAGTGGCTGGCAGAAAGGCTGCTTAAGTTCTCTACAGGAGTCTGTGCACGCTCCCATTTGTCAGGGTCACTTCAAAGGCTTTGCTTCCTACCTTGTGAGAAAGAAGGCATGAAAAAGGGACTGTGAAGGACCACTTCACTGCCTCTTTTCCTGATTTCACTAATAGCTACTATGAAGGGCACTGGGGATGAGGAGTGGAACTATGATAACCTGTTACATGCCCTCTCATCCAACGCCAGATGCAGCGCTTGCCAAGGCTCCACACCCAGGCCGTGCAAAGGGCTACAGTGCCTGGCCGGGGACACACACTTCAAGCTCTGCCTTCTTTCCCACTTGACACTTCAAGAACGCAGGACAAAAGGTGCCTTGAACAAAAAGTTCTCAAGATTAACGTTTTCAAACCAGCTACCTAACTCATTGACTCTTTTGGAGGATCTGTGTAACTTCAGTTCTTGTTGGGGGCAAAGTAGGGGTAGTTATCTGAGAATTCCAGCCCTAAATGCAAAAAGGAAAACTGGTATTTTAAAGACAGATTTCATGTGAAACTAAATGAGATGACAAACTTTGCTGTCCCCAGAGTTCCCCCAGCTCCCACAAGCCCAAAAGAGGGGGTTATTTTTCAGTTGAAAGATCTCAGGATCCTAAAACTCACCTTCTGGGTCTATCACATTTCAGAATACAGGCCATTCCAGAATAGGTTAACATTTCCAACATGCCTCTGTCTTGTCTAATTGAACTGAGTGGTTCATGGAAGTCTCTCTTGAGGTTTGGGTAGGGAGCTTGGAACAACAGAGTTGTGATTCCTGCTGATACTTCTTGTGGAGAAAGGGTAATGCAAAGTAATACACTTGCAAGAAGTCTACAAGGCTTCATAAAAAAAATGTATATTAAACATATCAAGCATCTACTTCTAGAGTATGTGGGGACTCAGTCACAGGCCACTTCCTAAAGTTGCACCAAAAAAAATGAACATCTGTTTTTGAGGACCCCAAGTGGTACCACTGTGGCTCCTGCTTAGGTACCAGCTCACATGCAATCTTCAAAATAATTTAAGAATGTGTATAACCATTTGCTTTATTCATATTTAAGGAAGGAGAAGCACAGGACTTGACAGCGACTTTGCACAAGGACGCACAACAATTCCAACAGCCAAGGGAAGGACAGAACTCAGGTGCTTTATTCCTAATAAACTGCCTGGCTCTCTAAATCATTTTTTATATTGCCATTTCCTAAGTACACTGTGGCACAGCAAACTCATTAATTTACTAACAACTGTTAGTAAACATTTTCCTGTAACATTTCCCCAGTTACCAGCTAATGTTTCATTTGAAAACTGAAGCTTTTATTGGCAAAGCCATTTAAAATGTAAAATGAATCATGCAAACCTGCAAACAGGAGGGGAAAAGTAATCCACAGAAGAATTACACAGGGACGTTTCCAAACGTGAGAGGGAAGGGCTGAGGAGGCATCGCCTGGGAAGGCGAGCGGGAAAGGAGGGTTTCCACCTTTAACTGGAAGCAGCTGCTGTAACCCACCTAACCCCACCGGAATGCACGGGCTGGGGCCGTGTCTCGCCGGGGCTCTGGCATCGGGACCGTGGCAGCTTTCCTGTGGGCAGGCAGCTAACTCACATTTCTGTTATTTTATCCTGAAAGAAGTTACCATGGAGACTGGCATGAAAATGGCAACAGACCAGCGAGATGGAGATGGAAAGCACCGGGGACACAGAGTCCGAGGTCGCAAACTCCTCATCCCAGGCGCTGGGCTCTCTGTGCCCGCAAAGTTCAGCTCCATTCTCCCATAGCAGCAGCCTATCAAAGAAGGTTTGATGGAGTAGGTAAATGCCAGCCATCAAAAGTAATCTATCGCAGCTCACAAACACCTAGTTAACATACATCAGATTGCTTAAGATGTATTTGTGTGCGCAAAGGTTGTTAAAAGCAGTGTTAAAACGGCACGGTAAAGGTAGGCGTTTATTTCTCGGAACAAAGCACAGAATGCCAACAGCTTTCCAAGAGAGTGTCTTGTCTTGGGGTTTTACTGAAGCAAAGTAACATTGACCAAATACTGTTCTCTGATTCCCTACATGCAAGAATGACCTAACTTTTAAGGGAATTAAGAAAAAATCTCATTTTTTATGGGCTAATAATGACTCAATTGTTTCACATTTCTGGTTACTATGGTGCACTTTGAGACGTGCCAGTGGGAGCATCAAGAGCCGCCCTTTCTCAGAGAGGGATCTGAAGGACTCAGGAATACTTTAACCAAACCATAACATGCACAGGGTGCATGGAGGAAGGCAGGAGATGCCATTCCTGCCTGGAGGTACTGGGAACCTGCAGAGGGATGAGTGAGGGCCCTGGCATCCAGAACACAATGAACCTGAGGGCTGAAATGTGTTCCCCATCCTGTTCTGTCTGGGCATTGCTCTTTAGAAAACATTTACATAAAATCCAAAGCCTAAAGACTCTGCCCAGGACAACAATAAAACCCGTGCGAAAATAGAATAAAAGAAGGCTCAGGATGAGAGGAACTTCCCCATGCAAGGTTCCTTGGGGCTTTTTTCTATGTGCTTTTTCTTTGCTTTTTTTTTTTTCCTAGATGAAGGCAGAGCTGATGAAGCACAGGCTCCCCACCGCTGAGTTTAGCCAATGAGCGCAATAGGATTCCAACACACATTTCTGCTTTTCAGACCCATTGTGAACTTTATGGGCCATGTTCTTCCTCCATCTACAGGGCAAATGCTCCAGGAGTGATTCACAAGCCCTGCCACTCGGTACCAAAACATGCTCCCCTGAGCTGGTTAATTTAAGACTGGAATTAGTCTCTTTGTGCTGACAACCTTTTTATGAAGGCAGCATAATCCCACAGAGCACTTACCGCAAGCATTTCAAATCCTGATGTTTTATAGTGTTACTTTTTACAACATATGTGTATATTTGAAAGGTTTCTTTGATACATTCCTTTATTGCAGTACAAAGCATAAAATACAACCCACAGAGCTTCCAACTTACCGACATTTTTTCTTGCATTTGCATATATAATGGCAATGTCATCTAAATTGTTTTGAAGTACAATTTACAGCCTTAAATAAAATGTTGATTTTTAAATACATTTCCAATTTTATTTTTTGTACCACAGTGCAGAAAAGGTAGTTTAGTCTAGACAAAAAAGGTCGTTTAATCCAGTAATCTTTCTATAAACCACTGAAATAATGCCATCTATTTCTGCATACGTGTCTCTGGAAAAACTAACAGAATTTCTGACATTTCTGGAGATACTAAAAAAGCCGTAAGTGACATGCAAGTATTCTCCATAGAAAGTTCTGAGGTCAGACAAGGAAACCAAAGTATTTTAACAGACTGAATAGCTTAAGTTTGCATTTTATGACACTGAGTAACGATACATACCCAGCAGTTTTACATGCCTACCTTAATTCCTCTTAAAAGTCTCCTTAGCAGCATAATAAACGCTATATGTCTGCTATGGCAGGGCTGGTCCTGAGAGCCCTGACAGAAACCCATCAGTCACGGTTCCTGAGAATGCACCTCTTCCATTTTAGAAAGTAACTTCTCATACAACATTACTTACACAGCAAAGCAGGCAGCAAGTCATGGGCTGGGAGATGCTGAAGGACATAGAAGCCACTTCTACTCCTTTTGCCCCAAAATAAATTATGCTGAGGCTGTAATATATGTTTAAAAAAAAGATAAGTCTCACTTCTTGTTCTCTTCCTGTACCTAAAATCTGCAACCCAATGTACCACAAAAGCTGGAATTTCAATTGCTTGTCCAGTAAAGAAGACAAGATGGACAAGTCTTTCCTATGTAGCAAAGGGCATCATACAATCTGCAAGCAAATTGAAGACCTGGTAATTCACTACATCCAGATTCCAGGGGGAAAAAAAAATCACAAGGAAGGTGGGAGGGGGAAGGCAAATATCTCATATTTCAAGATAACAAAGAGCCCTTTCTATTCTGAACAGTCCAAATCAGGACAAAGTTTTCCAAAGAAATCCAAAATGTGCAATTAAAAGTGTATTTATGAACGTATGAAAAAATATTATATATATACATATATATACATAACTAGCCCACTTATTTACTGTAAGATAATTTTATACTTAATTTTCTGGAAAGGCCAAAATTAAAAAAAAAAAAGCCGGAGAAAGGCATGCCCAGCCATGCAGTGAGTTCACCATGTGGTCCTTCAACACCTACACACCGGTGTTGCCTCCTTTAAAGCCACACTTAGTTGCAACTTTCTCCTGCAAAAATATCAATGCTGATATTTCGGATATTGCTCCTTCCTGCTTTTCAAATAGACTTCTTATGATTAATAACTTCTTGTTAAAAAAAGGGGGTGAAAGAAGAAAAAAAAAATCCTTTGAAATCACAGGTCCTTAACATCTCAGAATTAACAAACAGCAAATGTGATTCAGTGATCACAAATTACCCTGAGAAATGACTGCTGACCTTTGGCTAGGCTCTCCACTACTGCCACTCACTTTAAGATCTTTTATATCCCCACTAAGCGCCTGTCAAGCATATTAGCAGGGCCTTAGTTCACTACTTTCAAGACGGTCACATATTTTGAAAGCTAGGGGTTATAATTACTTGCTTTTCCTGCATATGCACACACCAGTGCAAATTTTAAGATCGTCCTGTCTGGCATTCCTGCAGATGTTATTTGGGATCATTCAAGACTTCATTAGTGCACCTTGCACATTGTGTCTCTGATCTCTGTAAAGGCGTTTGGATGAGGAAGATGTTGCAACTGCAACAGAATAATTATTATGCCCAAAGATTTCCTTCTACCTTCTTTTATTCCTCTCCCCAAATCTATTTCAGGAACTATTCCTATCCCTCTGACTCTCAAGTATCAACGCATGTGCTGCTGTAGGCAGAATACAATGGCAATCAAAAAAAGTATCACCACGGCAGAAATGCCTCTCCATGAGAAAAAAACCAGGCAGACATAGTTTTGTTCACAAGAATTTACATATTAAAAGCTGTATTTATCAATATTTGATTTAAACGTCTGTGCCGGCACATTTATTGAACAAAGCCAGATGGGTGCAGGCAGCTGCACATCTGTATTCATTAATAGAAAGGAAGAGAGACATTCACAGACAGCCACAGCAACAAATAACAGAATGAAAAATGTTTGGCTGAATTGTAAGCGTTTTACCTCTGTTCATCAACAAAAAACAGAGCCTTCCTCAGGCCAACGTTCATCCTTGACTGTAAGGACCAAAGTACTTAAGTTAGGAGAGTAGCTGATGCAATCAGTGGAGAGAGATGCTTGCAAAGGTGCTACACCCCAGTTAAGACATAATTAGGTTGACCTCTCCTCCTTGGCCACACCAGGAAGCTACAGTTCCTCAGTCAGACAATAAATTTCAGCCTCAATATTTAACTGCCAAGAACAAATTTGTGTTTATAGTGAACTAAAATGATGAAATGCCTTTTATGGAGTGGGCTTACATTATCACAAATACAATTAAGTTTTCAAGGATGTTCTTAGCATAAATGATTGAGGTAAAAACTCCTATTTGTCCTTAAAATTGAAAACTAAAATTCACTTTCTGACTGAAGCTGTGACTGCACCACCTATTCGAGCACCACATGTGATGGAAAAAGATATACAACCCAACTTCTCTTGCAGTCTGTACTGATGGAACCAAGATAACATATCTTCTGCAGGAATTCATCAATTCATAGGATGAGGCCAACTATTTGGGACAAGCTACTTTTAGTTACTAGACAAATAACCTTCAGGCATGCAAAACAGCCATCAATCTGACAGCTACCATAAAAAGGAATGGGCAACTGCTCACATCTGTAGTATCTAAAGACTCAGATCTAAAGCCCCACAGTTTCCAAGAAACTCAGTTTTGAAATGAAAACTATCCACGAAACTCCTCCTAATTGCTAAGCATGCTGGGTATGCAAATTTTCAAATTAAAGATGTTTTCGTGCTTAAGTAGGAGCTGAGTCCTTCACAGAAATTAATGGTTTCATAGGTGCTGATCACCCATAAAGCTTATGGCATTCTCTTAAGACTGTGGGCTGAGGAAGTCAAGTGCACTAAATGCAAAAATGAACAAATTAATTATTAGGAGAGAGGTTTGACACAGGCAGTGCATGTTAGCTCTGATGGACTTGTCTCATGAGGAAGACAAGGGAATGGAGGGGGAGCAGCTAATCTGTTCCGCCAGCATAATGCAATTCTAAAACGAACTTTGCAGCAAACTGAAGGCATTTTGAGGAAAGGTCTTTTACATCTGAATCCTTACAGTACTTGCACATGCTTCCAAATGAAATGGGATAATGGGACCCCAGTGTGGGACTTAGAGATAACACAGGACCAATGAGAGATACGTCACCTGCCTTTGCACTCAAAAATACATCTTCTGGATAAATTACTGAGATTATAGAGCCCAAACCATGCATGGTTTACTCTGAGTGAAAAGAAAACTCTATGCCTTTCAGTCTAGGTCACCACCACTGATAGCTCTGCTTCCTAGAAGGAGATTCATACACAAAAACGTAACTGGATACACTGCTGTGCGCAACAGAACTTAAAATTAAACACTGACATAATCATGGAGTTTAGATCATAACAGCTTCCTGCCACTCTACAATATTATGCTTAAATCTGCCAGTAGAACATGGAACAATATAAATATTGCATCAATGCTTTGGAGCTTGCAGTGTGTTACAACTTTGCTTCTCAAAGAATACGGTTCAGGCACTCTCCCCATTGGGAGCTAATATTAATTCAGCAACCCACTGAAGTGCCTTATGCAGAATAAAGGCAAATATCTTAATGCCAGAAAGAAGAAATTACTTCTTATACACAGGTTACAGAATAAAGCCATCTAGCTTCCTACTTCTGTTGTTCCAGGAAGTATGCAGTGAAAAAGGTGCTGTAGCTCCAGCACTGGGCAGCAAGGACGGAGCAGGCAGCGCAGACACGGGAATTGCTGTGCTTTGCATCCAAGAACACCATCTCTGCAGAAAAGCCTTAGCTACTTATCATGGTTGCTAATCACCACTTCTGGGAAAACAACAATGTGATAGGAAAGGCTTCTGTTTTGTTCCAAAATCCTCAATGCAAAATAAATATTTTTAAAACACCCTCTTTCTAATTATTTTTCTATGTCTCAGAAATGAAACAAAGACCAAAGCCCTGCTGATACCCCACAATGCATGAGAGCACACATCTAATTTTGCAGGGAAGATCATTTCCATGCACTGCATAAGTTATGCACAGAGTCATGACCTGCATCAGCTTCCCAGAGCCACCCCGGCAGGCTTCACACTGCAGCACTGGAGCTGGGCAGGCTCCTCCTGCCTCCAGAAGCTCTGCTGGTCCCTCAGGTCTCGAAGGCTGCTCTGCCCACCAAGGGTATGCGTGTCCTTGTGAGCGCTTCGCGCCCCTTCCCTACTCCCGCTCTGCAGCAACCCGCTGAAAGCTTCACCCAGCTGGTGATTATGCCAAAATTTTAAACAGGCCGTCCTGACACCTTCCCTCACACACACGCACACCTTGTCTCCCAAGGAGGAAATTAAGAGCCAGATGAGAGGTGCCTGGGGCAGCATTTCTCAAACAAGCGCACAGGAGCTGCATGTGAGGCTCCCCAGTGAACTGTCAGAGCTCCAGCTACAGTGAAAGTATTATACTTGCAGTTCTTTGAAATGATATGCTTTCATGTGGTGACCACACATGAAGTCCCTCATGGTCACGCATGGCCACCAAGGCAGTACTCGGGCATGCCTTGTTTACCAGCATGATTTTAAGGACTTTTATTGCCAGAAAACCGGGATGAGGAGTACTAGAAGGGGACAGAATGTTTACATAAAGGAAAAAAGATCTCTGAGCCTGCCAGGAGCCCACAAGCCCTTCAAGCCCTTCATGCCTTGGCTCTTCTATGTTTTTTTTCATTTCCTCATGACTCCATTGGAACCCAACACCCACACACTCAGCAAGAGAGCATTTGCTTAGTAAGAACAACCTGATGAAAACCCCAAGAAATACAGCTTAATGACTGAACAGCTTCCTCAAGTCTTTTCATAAGGGAGTGGAGCTGGTCTTGATTTAGCTGAAGTCTCAACTGTGTTTTTACACAATGGTAAAGCCTTACAGGTACCATAAAGGTACCTTCTACTCTGTGCTACCCATCACAGCAGCTTCACTGATCATCTTCTGCATTATCTACCCTTCACTAGTAGCCAGCACAGTCTGGGAAAGAGCAGACATTTCAGTCTGTTTTCCTGTGCCTAAGAACTGCAATGAAAATCACCCAAGCTCACTTTTCAACCACTTTTCCAGGACAAGTGGCCACTGGGCATCACTCCTGATGAGCCATGCAGAGTCATCCAGGCTGCAGCCTGCATGACCACAGCACTTAGAGGCAGCCAAAAAGAGGAGGCACCTGGCAAATCTTCATCTCAGAAAAGTAGGTGCAGCAACATCTTGTATGTACTGTACACTGAAAGCAAAAATCTGACCGACTGCCAGGCCTCAGATCAGAGAAGAGTCGCAGCTCCTGATTTGGCTCAAAAGAGAAACTCTCATACATTTTAATAATTCAACCCTCTACAGCATGCCACGGTAGATGAAATCACATATATTTCCTTTCCAGAGTGCTTTCAGTTGCTTATAAATTTGCCAGTGTTGCTTAGCCCAAAGCCAAGGGCTTGATTCCTGCATGGGAGAGGCAGACCTCAGCCTGGATGCAGCACAAGGGCGTCCCTGTTGTGACACCTTCCCTCCTGCCCAGCCCAGGGCAGCCGCATCTCAGCACGAAGCACCCAGAGGCTGCAAGCAATCATTGCTCAGCCAAGGCACGTCCCCTCTCAACAAGTGACCTGAGGGACAACCCCTTATCTCCCATAGCTGTCAGAAAAGAAGGGGTTCCCCAAAAGGTGCTTCAGTGGTTCTTTACAGATGAGACACCAGAAGACTGGCTGCTTTGACTGAAAGATCAAGACCTAAACACTGGGCTTGGCCAATTTTTAATTTCCTCAGCAGACCTTCTCCAGCTTTTCCTGCTGTAGCTAAAGAGAAGACTGTCTCTGCTTCTTCAGTGGCTCCAGCTGCTGCAAAAGCTCTTTTCCTCTTTCTCTCACCATTCAAAACTGCCTTGTGCTACACAGTCTATGAGTATATACATAATAAAATAGACCAAAAATGTACAAATTTAAAATGGGAAATTCTGAAGGAGTCTTTACTGCCTTTGATAGCTGAAAAATTATTCAAGTTTTCTTCTTGAGAGTAAATCACTTCAGAGCAATCAAAAGGTTTATTTGGTTTTCAGCTAACCATACAGATCTGCTTTGTGCAACACCCTGTGAACACCTGAGAGTTCACCTGTGAATACATTGATTCCACCTCTTTTCTCTCCCCTCCCCTTCACTGGAGGTAGTCAAATACCCCAGCTTGAAGTTTGTATCTCACGCGGGACCACGGTCTCACAAATGATTTTTCGTGTAAGGAACAAAGAAACAATCGTCCCATGAAAGGCTCATTCCCCCAAATATCTATAAACTTGAGTGGCACAACAAATCAGCCATCCTCAGACAAACAAAAGAGTTACTTTATGTAATGTTAGTTAAGGAAGACAGCATCATGGAATGCTTTGCTGCTTTCCTGCTCACCAACAGCTGCATACACACACCAGCTCAGTGCCTCGCCATAGCACGATGCACTGCTGAGCTACTGAGGGCCTCTGCTTCCATGTTTTAAAAGCTCACAAAACCCAAACTGCTCATCTCCACGGGAAAAAAAATAATCCTAGGCTAAAATTCTCTCCCTTAGGTGGGGAGGAAGGGCATGAAAGGCAGACCATGGCAAAGTCCGTTGTATTAAAGGACTGAACCCACCACTCTCCTGCAAACACAACTCCCACACTGAGATCAGAATTCACAGAGTCCAGGGTCAAGTTGTGTTCCAATTTTTGTTACATAAATTGCTAGGGGGGAGGCTCCCTTATCTGCGCTTTTGACGAACATGATTTGCCATTAAACTAAACCAAGACCCATGTGCTTCTCTCTGCTTCAACAACTCTTTAAGTCATTGCCCCCCGGAAATAAGAAATGTGCACGGTGTGTGTTGTAATCAACATCACAGGAGAATTCTGCTCCACTTTACACAAAACTCAGCCAGTGTCATTTTAAAAAGAGACATTCGGCATACACAGGTAAATAGATAGATAACTGTAGATACAGATCTATAATCTCTATTTACGAACACAAGGAGCCCTAGATCCAGCTCCCTCCTTCATCTCAGGAAGAAACAGATTGGCAAATAGTTGGCAGTAGGACATTTTACAGTTTAAACAACACACACAATCCGCAAATGCGATTCCTACCTGAGAAAATCCCATACTGTGTGCTGACTGACACGTCTCCTGAGGTCATTTTAAAAGCTGCTTGTGTCTTATGGGTTTATTTTGCTGTAGAGTTTTTCTTTAATCTCCCAGTACCTATACATCAGGACCGTGTCCCATCTGTCAGTTAGCTGATGGGCTGAGGCAGGGTGACGGAGAGCAGAAAGCGATGAGATTTCACTGCCTCTCGTCAGTCACTGGGAGGGGATGTGTGATTTTTCCCTGGTGGAACATATAATGAAAGGTTGCCCACCACCACATACTTAAGGCAGACAGCAGGATGATGAGCTTCTCCGAATCTCAAACAATTTCAGCTCACATTCAGGACTGTGGACCTCAGTGCACAAATAGATCCTGACTGCTAGAAATGTCACAGGCATCAACAAGACACACTTAGCAATGAGGGGAAAAGCCATAGTTGAAGAAACAAGAATTTTGGAGTAATGGCCTGGTCTCTTCTAAAGCTATGCAAGACCAAATTTTCCTTTTTATTGTCCTTGCTCAGTATTAACAAATAAGAGAGGCATTCATTTAAAAATAGTTCATTGCTGGTTAAACACATGGGATAGTCTTTCGTTCCAAACTCCCAAAGCTTCAGACTGCAGATGTTCTCCCCTGTTACAATGAATCCTACAGAGCCTGATGGTGCCAGGACCCTTAGAGCTTGCTTGGCTTATCATTACTTCTATAGATTACATTTATGGAAACAAAGCAGGGTAGTTTAAATGAACCGCTTTTCAAGGAGCAAACACAAGCAGTGATGATGCTTGCCATGAAAAGAAGCATTTTCAGTATGTTTTTTGCACGTGATGTAGCTCTGCATCTCACACCTAAGCAACCTGGTGTTTCCTAGTGTTCCCAGAGTCCACCGGCTGACATGCAGGATTCTGTGGTTATAAAGAAAGCTTGTGTAAAGCACATTTGGAAATGCAGTACCCTAGCAGAAGCCCTGGGAAACATTTGAGCACAGTGCCTCAGAGCTACAGAGGCAGAAAGAAGCGAACAGATGTAGAATTAAGTTGAATGCAAAGTTCTTGGTGCTGCAGTTACCGAAGTGAAAGGGAGGAATATAAAAAGGTAAGGATTTATTACAACCACGATCTCATTCCCTCTATGCTCCTGGTAATGCGCACAAGAATTTTGCAGTTTTCTTTTTCATGGATGCTGTTTCCATGGGCACAGAGGTAGTACTGGTCTGCACAAAGGCAACTCCTCTGGCTGCCCACAAAAAGCAATGGATATTTCTATCAATTAGTATTATTACACTAGTATTCACTAGTGTCTCCATATATAGCCACACATCTTCCCCCAAAAACCCAGCTGAAATGGCAGCATACTCATTCTGTCAGTAGTGCTAAATTCATAGAGACACATGGTCAGAAAACACCAATTTGTGCTTTATTTTTGCATAGCTGTGAGTGCTTGCTTTCTAAACGCACCCACATAGACCACAACGTATGGCATACAGCTTTTGCAAATATCACACTGGGGGGACACTGAGGGAGTTTACTGGTGATGTGGATGTTGTAACATCTCCAGAAACCAAGATCAGTGGCCTTGTCCTTCTTCTCACTGTGTAAGTTGGTACGATGATATGCACTGCTTTTTTAGAAGAAACATCTGTGTTGCTTTTATTTGCTAAGTGTATACAAGCAGCTTCATGTCATCATATGGGTGCACAGGCAATTAATCCTGGCATTTCCATTAGCTCGTGCAACACGAGTGAGACCAGGCTGCTTCTGAGCTGTTACACTTACAGGTCAAGACAAACTTAACCTATCAGATCTTAAGTATACTTGCACTTTATTTTGACTCATCCATTACCAGTGATGAAAGCACCCCAGTTTCACAGCTAATTCGATTTTAAATCTATTCTCATTCACTTTCACATTCCCATGTAGACCAAGTCACTTCAATATGTTTCCTTTGACAGGACTTCTTTCATAACTAAAGATCTATTTAAGTGCCCCATGAGAGAAAACATGCTTTCTTTCAGTTGATGCCCACTTTAGATAGTGATCACTTCTACCTACTTTAACATTCACTATCTTTTCTCAAAAACCATCATATTCCAGCAGCATGCAGTTTCAAGGGAAAAAAACCCCCTCATTTGTTTTTTTTAAGTAAAAGCTAAAATGTTACCCCTTGTAAAAAGAAAACCAAATGACTCAAAGTCACAAGCAAATATAAAATATATCTATCTTAAAATCATAAAGCACTGTAGTATTTTGAGGGGAAGGGGACGACCACGTGGTGCCTGATTGCTGTGGCTGGCTTTTCCTGGTTTTCGCCGCCTGGGACAAGTTGCACATAGCTACAGCATCACTGCTACTGTGCCTGGGCTAACACAAGGTGAGGTAAATGGGAACTCCCGCTGCCACTGCAGGGCAGACCTAATCTAAGACTATATTCAGAAAACAAATCAGAGAATTCAAAACCAGATAGAGTTTTCTGTCAACATCAGTGGGAAGGGAGTTGATGCCGTGGTCTGTAATGTACATAAAGACAGCAAACTCTCCTGTTTGGGATTCTGTAAACTCTGTACTGTCTAAAATAACCTTTAAAGACACCAAGAGGTATTTACTCTAAAGCAGGCTTATTGTCAGAGACATTCTTCAAATTTCTTATTGACTTCATTGTTTATAAATGATATTGAATTTACTCTTTAAAGTGAGAAAACAAAATACCCACTTCCATTTCCCTACACGCATGAACAGCAGACTTGCTGTAGTGCTTGTATAATAGATGGTGGGAGCTCTCTGCCTTTGATGTCATCTTAATGAACTCAGCATAATTGCCTTTGTGAAACAATGGCAAAGAGCACTGCAGTACTTAAATACAGCTCCACTAAAGCAAGGACTGCTCTTGGTAGTGTGCCAACTCCCCATCTCCAGGTTCCTCATTACTTCGTCTCTCCCTCTTTTCGAAACACTCTTTTCTCCGAGAGACAAGGCCAGGATCTCAGTTGATACAGATTGATGCAGCCTTGTGTGATGTTTACTAATTCATCAGTCCATAAAAGAAGAGACATAAGTGTATCACAGCCTTCCCCATGCTCCACGCTCAGCTGCGGCAGCTCCAGCTCCCTGTGACACCCACCAGCCCCCTTGTACCATTGGCTGGTGGGTTTGCTGGGTTTGGTATCAATCTCTTGGGATGGGAATGAAAATTCTGCAGCTCTCACAGCAACTTTCCAAAGCAAGACACTTTAATTAAATATGAAAAATTGATTAGCACAGCACTTGATTAATCTCTGTGTTTATCTGATTCTGCCATTCAAGTTTTCACAATTTTGCAGTATTACAGGTTACCAACAGTTGTACTGCACAGACTAATAAACTGAGTGCAAAAAATATTTTGGAGTAACCACTTATTTTTGAATGCTCAGTAATCAGTGTATTACAAAGTGAATGTGACAGGAAAGTTACAAAGAAATCATGCCTTTCTTGGAAGCCAAATTCATATCTGAAAACATCTCTCTGGAACTGTGTACAGCAGGGTAAACTTGTCATCCCTAATGTGGCAGTGACAGGCTTGGCTGATTGTGATTTAGAATATGAATTTTCACTTAGTTAAGGGGAAAAAAAAAGAGTGCCAAATCTTTTAAACCTGGAAACTGAAGTTAGGTACTTAAATTGAGACTCATCAAAACAAAAGTGCCCTGGAACATGCTGCTCCTTTTTTCTTTTTTAAAAGAGATTTTAATAGAGTCTCTGAGTGATAAAACAATGCACAGCAAATCTCAAATGACACTCAGTGAAACCAATGACTGGTTTTGTATGGATCTGAGCAGTACTGAAGAACAGGGCTGGGAATGGTGAGTATCATCACACTGCAACTTTTAACCCAGCTCCGACACTGCTCACACCAACTAGAAGTCTTTTGATGAAGCTAAAATAATCTGAGAATATGCCATGACATGATGAGAATGATTGTTTGTCTTTAGACTTCTCTCTAAATCACCTAAGACCTTTGCATGCTATATAAATAAATTACAACCAGTATTTTAGCTTCTTGCAGACACAGCCATTATAAGAATGTCACTGACATTTTAGTCAGGATATTCTATTTAGTTTGAAATATGATAGGAGCTTAATGAGGTTTTAACCATAGAAAGGCAAATGCTAAGAAGCCTGAATCCAAATATATCTAGGAAAATTAAAGGAAAAATCCTATAAAAACTATATAGAGAGCAAGCTGATGGTACCTAATGCTGAGCATGCCCTTCTTATCTGGAGTTCTAACCAAAAAAAGCCATAGCAGGAGGACTGTAGCAGTGGAGCTTTTGCTCTGGCTGCAGCACATTTACAGAAGACTGAGTGCTACAGAAAGGACACACTGACCGCAGCTGGCCAGTCCTTGGCTGCAGAGACAGGATCTCACGTGGCAGGCTAAGACAATGCATCCTGCAGAACACTTGCCCGCAGGCACCAGGTGATACAAACCAGAGGATGAGCTGGACATCTGGCATGACAGAGCCCCAGCTGGGGCTTCCCCAGCACACAGCCCTTGCCCCACCAGGCAGCTGTGGAAGAAAACACTCTCCTGCCTTCTCACTTGTCTTTACCTAGCACAAGGCAGGGTGCACAACCTCCATGTCTTTCTACCATTGTGCTCTTTCATTTTTTTATGAGTTGCATAGTTCACCCAACAGTCAGCCACTTCTTTTATTTCTGCTTGCGAAAGCTGAATGCAGAGGTCCTTCAAACCATTAAATATCCATCAGTAAAATAACAGTGCAGTTAGTGAAGGATTAACATATTCAAAATATGTATATGTTCTAAAGTTAATTAATTTCTAAGTACAAGCACTCATATGACCACTGGTTAGAACAACCTAAAAGCCATGCTTGAGCAGTATAAATCAAATTAAATTACAAACCAATTCTGAAGCTGTGTGTTTAAGTGCCCCCATCAACCTGTACAAAATTATAAAAACTAGGAATTAGGAACAAAACTCTGACTTGACATTCTTTTTCTTAATTTGAATTTAACTGGATTACACATGAATTACTAATTGCTGTTTCTAGTGACCCATGGTGATAATACGAGCTCTGTATTACAATGACCTGACATTTAATTAGTTTGTATGAGCAGATTATGCAAAGTTTTATCATGAAGTGATTTAAACTCAAACTGCCCTTGGTAATGCAACATAGCAATAGTGAAGTCTGCACATTGGTACAAACATAAAATTTCAAAGATAATCCATTAGAGGAAAAATCAATTGATTAAATGTAAAATGAAAACAAGCTCTGCAGAGTATTAGGTACTAAATTCTATTCAACCAAGCTTCAAAGTTTGTAATCATCAACTTGAACTATGTAAAACAAGTATTAGTCACACTTCAACTACCGAATAACTCAGTTTGTATATTACTTGCAATTCAAAAAAATCCTGAGAGCTCCACTAGACATTTATATATGAGCTACAAAACCAGCTAATCTAGAAATCATTTTGTGTGGGAAGGAAGCACTTGCCTGCCTGGTTCTCATATGGAGGGAGTAACACTCCAAAATGGAAAGAGAAATAAGACAGCATGGACACCACACTGCAGAAGATAAAACCAGAAATTACTCCATGACAAAGTATCTTCCCAACAAGCTGAGAATGTTTCTGAAGAGCTACTAGCAAGTTCAAACAACATAATCCAACAAAAAAAAAAAGGCACAGATGCCACTGAAGACCAGACTCCACTTAATTTACTTCTGTCCATCACTGGAACATCTGATACAAATCAATAACAAAAATGTCGGCCCTTTCTAGCTTCATTTACTCCTTCAGGGCATGTTCTGATAGGAGATGATTTTTTTTTTTTGGAGGTGCTAATTTTTTTCCTAAGCTCTTAAAGATTTATAAGGGGAAAAGGGAGTATTGATTTGCAGAAATCCTACTCCCATACTGAAAGAATTTTCCTCCTACTGAAGAAGAATTTACATACATTACAGAGCTCCTACAGGCTTCATCTTTATCTGATAACCTCTAAAATGCGTTTCTGTGCTGAATCATTAGATTGACACCATATAAAAGTGCTGCTTGGTGAAATTTTGGACATGTCTACAGAGAAATGAGTCCAGGCTCTTGAGGAAATGCTTGCTTGTCTAGAACAGTATGGAGTAAGAAAGGGAGATTAAGTGTGACGTTTGTAGCCAACTATTAGGGACACATTATGATGTTGTCAAATAATCGAGAGAGCCACTGAACAATAACCCAAGGCCTGCTATTAGAAAACAGATTCTGATCTTCGGTATGGAGAAGTGTGTGATCGGATGGTCAGGCTGTACATTTCATTTGCTGTTCATTTTTCTTGCTTCTGTGCCAGGAAGAACCATTTGATCCTGCGAGGCTCACGCAGGAAACATGAAGCTGTGTCAGGGAAGGTCTATGCTGGATGTGGAAAAGGTTTGTCACGCAAAGCGTGGTTGGGCACTGGAACAGGCTTGCTGGGGAAGGGGTCACAGCACCAAGCCTGACAGAGTTCAAGAAGCATTCGGACAACACTCTCAGGCACATGGTGTGATTCTTGGAGCGTCCTGCCCAGGACCAGGACTCAATGACCCTGATGGGTCCATTCCAACTCAGCCTGTTCTGTGATTCTATAATAACCCTCCTGCATGGGCCAATCTGATGCAGCCTGAAACATTTGTAGAGTAAGCCCCTGAGAGAATTTTCACTTTGCATTTCTATTTCTTGGGTACGTGTGTGTATACCTTTCTAGTTTCAGATTTCCACCAGCATTCCTAAGTGAACACACACTTCCAAAAATTTTGATTCCTGATGACCTTATTGACTTTGTATCTGTCGGGATCCATCGAGATACTCAGAAGACAGGAGAAGCTAGTCTGATTTGGAAAAGACCTGAATACAAGGTAGCTGCTTGGAACCACAGGAACCAATTTTCTGTAAATGCAGCACATTGCCTGCAGCTACGAAGTGTTTTCCAGAACAAAGTGCGGCACACCCTGTGTTTGTCTCCTGTAAGTTACATACCAGCTGCTCCCAGAACCCTGTGCTGCAGGTCACCTTTGCCTTTGGTGCTGGCTCAGTGCAGAGCTGCTTGGCGGGAGCACACACATGCAGCCTGGGCTGCAGGAGCACAGCTGCTGCCCAACATCTCCTCCAAGCTCCAACACACTTCAGCAGCACCCCAGAGGCCACCTTGCATCCAGCAGGGCTTACTGTATCTGTCTTGAGGGACATGCCAGTCCCCTTTAAATACTTTCTCATTTTTCAGCCCTACAGCCACTCAGTCCCTTACTGTCGCTGGTAAAGGAGAGCCAATCTTACAGGAATTCGTAGTATTTTTCAGTTAATCTGCCCTACAGCCCTCTGGGGAAGAGGAAAGAAGCAACCAAGAAGCTGTGGGTCACAGATCACTACAGCCACACAGTTTGCCATGCCCATCTGCCTGGTGCCAGACGACTTGAGTTTCTCCCAAGTAAAATGCAAAAACCAAAAAATATACAAGAACTCACTCACTTGCACACTCACTTGCCAGGACCCTTACAACTACAAGAGTACTTTGCTCACTTGTCCTCACTCTTCTAAAGATGTCTCTACTTCACTGAGTCAAGGTTGACAATTTCCAAAATCATCTCCTGGCAATGCCGTATCACTATCATCCATTTCTCATTAGATATTAAGTCCATAAAATATATTGCTGGCTTTGAAAACTACACACAAAGTGCATATCTCTAAATTGTTTGCAATATTTGAAATCTACCCTACAGCCTGAGCTTGAAAATTGCACACAGCTGAAGTCTACCTCTATTATTCATTGGCTTCAATGAGACTATTCATGCAAAAGGTCCAAGGCAGTTTTAGGGCTTTTAGTAATATGTGTGTACATATATCTTTTTACTTTTAAAAATGAAGGGGGATTTTGGAACAAGCATGAAGATCATAAAGTGGGTAAAGATTTTTTTAAACCACCACCAAAATGCAATCATGCTGGAAGAAGCTGACAAATTTCAGCAGCTCTTTTTCATTAAAGTGCATTACTTTAAACAAAAGCCCCCAAGGCAAGCTCTGTGAGAAGTTTGCCATGATGGGAATATACTCATGTGAAAGAAATATAGCACAATCTAGCACATTCATAGAAACATCACTTTTAAATATAAAGTCCATTATTCATTATTAAAAGAAATGGATACATATGTGAGAAAAACACCCATCTTGTGGCTACATGCCTGACAGCAGCTTATATTCTTTGCAGAGTATTTTACATCCACAATAAATGTGAAAGAGATGTATCTATCTAGCTTTTAGGATGTTCCTTCAGGTTTATCGCCACTGGGAAACAGCTACGTCTGATTCAAGAAAAGAAAGCTGCATTTATCGAGTGAGTTAAAGTGCCAGGAAATTCAAAGACGTGGGGATGCTGGACAAGTTGAGACACAAATGGCAGTGGCTGCTTTACACTGCAGGACACATGGTAGCCCCCGATAACAGGGGGGAATTGTCAAGAGCTTGACAAAATACATTTCATAAAATAAAGTGGTGTAAGTCTGATTTCATTACAGTCACAGCAGTTTATGATGCAAGGTATTGCCTCAGCATTTTGTGGGGTATTATTTTGGTCTCCTGCTTGAAACTAGCCGGAAAGATAGATGGATATTAATAGCACCAATGCACAATCAAGTTATCAGAATGCATCTACTTTAATTGCTGTTGTATTTCTTAACCCTAGCAGGGCACACAAATACTGAAAAACAGTCACTTGTGCCAGAGAATCCATATTTAACCAATACATCAGGTTAAGATTCAAATTTTTCTTCTGCAGGATATTCCCACTGTTAAAATTTACAAATGACAGATGCTCTGAAGTTTTCCACAGTAAAGTCATATTAAGGAATGTCATTAACACTTTCCAAGACCTTTCTGGCCCTAAAATTGCACAGATGGCATCTCCTTAAGCCCTGATGGTCCTCTCCAGCTGTGCAGTGAGACAGCGCTTGGAGACGGGTGGTAGCTTTTTGTTTTGGAAGTTTCTCAAAACATGCTGCCTTGGAGTGTGGCAATTTCAATATGCTGGGGCTTTTTTCCTTCACTCCAACAATAACAGGAAACACATACCTGGGGAATGGAGAGAGAGTGGAAGGAAACAGAATTCACTGTGGATTGTATGTTCCCATCTCAGCTGGAATGAAAAGTTAAACAGGAAGACTTTTTTGCTGCACCTGTCACAGTTGATTCTACAGTCTTCAGAGTGAACTGCTATATTGGATTCAGGGTTGAAATTTGGTTAAACTACTCAGAGACTCACTTGCACAAGGTTTACATATGCGAACACGTCCTGGAAAGGAAGTGCATATTGCCTTGCACACAGGACAGAAACAAAGGGCAAGAGTAATCACCAGAACCCCCTGCCTCTGCAATTACCATGCAGCATTAGGTTTTAGTCAGGGTCTCTCTTAAAATTAGCAGCAGCTTTTGCTCAGGTAGGAGCACCAGACTAGATTTGGCAGGTGATGCACAGCAGGATCAAGCTGGTTTGTGGGGGCACGTGAGCACCAGACTAGATTTGGCAGGTGATGCACAGCAGGATCAAGCTGGTTTGTGGGGGCACGTGAGGCACCAGGTGACTCAAAAGGTAATTTTGAGCCATTGCAGAGAGCCAGAACCTGTTGGAGAAGGCAGCAAGGATCTATTTGCTTTGGTAACATGGATCAGGTTCAAGATATCCATCCACCCTGCCACCTTCCTCTGCTGCATTCAGGAGATGGTGACTCAGCTTGTAAAGGTGGCCTGTCCAGCACCTGCATGGCTTGGGTTTACAGTGGCCAGGTGCAATCAACACCTCTGTCTCCATACAGACCATTGCCTTCTACACCACAGGACCTTCTCTTTCAGAGTGCATGGACTGAATGTGGGATAAGTTCTGGACATTCTAGTTTGGCATGTTTTTTCCCCAAGAAAAGGACTGGTAGGAGGAGCAAGGTCCTGTCACCGACATCTAAAGAAGTCCTAGGCCAGAAGCGGTCCAGTGGAGGAGAATGAGCTACAGGCTGCTTGAAACCTGCATTGGGAGAGGGAGTTTCTCTCTTCTCCTTGGAAAGCAAGAAGTCATTTTTAACCACTTAGCTATAACCCCTTCATTGACTTTCTGGGACTCAGTCCTTTCTCCACCTTTGCAGTTGTAGCACAAGTGAGAGCCTGGCTTTAGATTTTACCATGATTTTGGTGGGCTGCCAGCACTTCGTGAAGTACACAAGGCAACAAAGTGAGGTGGCATTTTTAATATCTGATATTGCAGGGCAAGTTGGATGTCATTCTATGGAAAAGGATAAAAAATAATAATAAAAAGGGGCATTTCCTTAGCCAGAGGGCATATTTCATGCTGCATATAATTGCTCAGTACAAATAGGAAAAAGACAGGAGCTTCTCAAAGGAAAGGCTGCAACCATCTTTTGTAATGGAAAGTTTTAAACCATTTACAAGTAGGAACTGTTAGTGACTCTCTCACTAAACATGGAAGATAAATCAGTTAATCTGGAAAAAGTATACAAACCCAACAGGAAAAGGAAAAGTTTCTGAACTGATCTATTTAAACTGAGAACCATTGATTTCACACAGGCACTGCTCCTGATTAGAACTGGAAAGCCAAGTTTGCTTCAGTGATGTTGTTTTGCTCTTGTGATTTTGAAGCAGTGTGAAGGGCAGAGAGACAGAGGCTGGGTTTTAATGGGAATTACATCTAAACACTGCTCATCACTGAAGAAAGAATGTAATCATTTAGTACAACTAAGGACACCGGTGAAAAAATTTTGGAAGTCAAAATGTTGCTGAAGTGACAGCTATATTGCCATGAGAACAAAATTGCAGGAACAAAACTCTGCCATAGCTAGATCCTGACACATTTCAAGTAACCTTGAAAAAACCTGTGACAAATGTGCTCAACTCCCTTAACCAAACCAGCAATAGTTTGATACAAGCTCCAAAAGAAAGGCAGATTTTGAATTTCCAGTCACTCACTTGCTCCCGTACATTTACAAAGTGCAAAATCAAGGCAGAATATGTGTCATAAATTCACAAACCTAAGCATAAATCTGCTGTAACTACATTCCACTTCTCATCCTAATAGTTAGGCTGAACAGAAGCTCTCTCGCCTGATTGAAGAGGAGGAGCCTATTATCCCAAAGCACTGAGAAACAACAACATTCCCTGTGGCCTGAATAAACTAGGTTCAAGAGATTGCCAAATAGGGAGGCCAGCCAGTCTGCCCAAATTTTTTAGCTAGCTGACAAGTACAGCTTGAAATTTGGGACTAGATATCAAGTACATGTTAACCAAAGGTCCTGCTGCCCACAAGCATCTCCACAACAAAAAGCAAGCGGATGAGTAGACAAATACATACTTGTATCCAGATAACCATATGCAGGAAACCTTGATAAAATGTGCTTCACTTCTTCAAATACCTTGAGTAGACTTTCAGAGTAATCAAAGTAACTTCAAATCCCAGAAAAATATTGAACAAAATTAAAATACTTGCAAGTGGAAATTATGCAGACAATGAAAGTTATAAACAAACATAAATTACTCACTTACAAAACATATCCAACAAACAGTTTATTCCATGGCATCATGGGTCTTATGGAGAATGAAAAAGCAGTGTCTGTACTCGGTCTTGACTTCAGTAACTATTTTGACACTTGTTCACAAATTTATCATAAACAAGACAATCAACCAATCGGTTGGTATAGGTGAAACTACAGTTTGGTATATGACTATCTGAAAAATCATACAAGCATTGCTCCACTGCCAAATACGAAAGCTGAATTGACTGTAGGAACCTGCAGTTTTCATTCTGTGAGTTTTCAATACTTTCATTAAAGATTTGGTATGGTGAAGGAGAAAACACCAGGCCTGAAGAGAGTACTGAGGTGAGAAGGTACAACAGATCCTTTAGAGGAAGAGATTTAGTATCAAAGTAAAGATACAGAGGGAAAAGTGTCTGAGCAAAGGAGAATGCACTTCAGCAAGTATGGAGCTGCAGACTATGAAATGTGACTGCTACATATACATATATATATATATATACACACACACACACACACACATATATATATATACACACATCTATATACCTGTGCAGCTGACAAAAGACATAAGAGAGAAAACTGGAGAGGCAGTAGTCTTCAGAACAGGATTTGGGAATCATAATGGATCATAAACTGCAAGCAAGGCAGGAATATTTTGCTTTTGAGAGAAAGCAAATATCAAAGTGGGATGTATAAACAGGAGCGCTGCTCCTAGGATGGCTGAAGTAAACCTCCTGCTTTGCTCAGAAGCAGTAAGGCTCCCATAGCCGGAGCCCTGCAGCCGGATTTGGGCGCAGCATCTACTACAAGAACAACGCAGGCTGACTTGAAGGAATTCAGATGAAAAGAATTATCACCAGAGGTCTCTAAACCTATCCTTGGAGGGAAGTCTGGGAAAAGCAGAGTTGTTTAGTCTAAAAATAAAGATGTCTGAAGGGAGATGCGATAACGATCTTCAAATATAGAAAAGGGCTGCTAGAAAGAGAAAGGAAATAAGCCCTTTTCCATGTGGGCCGAGGTTTGTATGTCTAGAAATAGGCTGAAACAGCAGCAAGGGAGATTTAGGTTAGCCTTCAGGAAGCACTTTCTTCTAGTGGTAAGAATAGCTAAGTCCTGGAAGAGTTGGCCTGCAGAGATCTTGTGATCACCATTATTTAAGCCTTTTAAGAACAACTACATAGACACTTGCTGGAAGCATATTGGCTGTATCTGCACTGTCTTGGGGCAGGTGGACGGACTGACTGACCTCTACAGCATTCTTTGCTTTCAACTTCCACTGTAACGATGAAAAAAATAAGTGTGATTGGAATATTAACATGTTTGTTTCTAGCAGAGCATCTCTCTCTTTGAAAACATATGAGCACTCACTAGACCAGTGCTTGGTGTCCTCACAGCATCTCCTCTGAGCTTTGGTACACAGATCAAGGCAGCAGAGGGGAGTGCATCAGAATTCACAGGCAGACCTGAGTATGGTTTGCAACAATGTTTGGCTTCAGTCCTGGAATAAAGAGGACACAAACTCAATCTCTCCTCCTCCCCAGGGAACAGGTATTCAGTGTTTGCTCTCCACTATCCAGACCAGAAACAGAGGCACAGCAACCACAGAAGGAGTGGGAGCTGGACTCTATGCCACACTGCCCAAGAAGCATATTCATCCTTCAAATTTACTGCAGGACATTTGAAAACAAGAGTTTCTCTGTCAGAAAATGTGCAGGCAGGAAGACTTGGTCCATTTTCCACTAGATATTTACCCAGACGACTTTAAAAGATCTACATAGATTTTGGACCAGCATTTTTTTCCTCTTGTGGGAGTGCAGTAAAACACCAGCTGCTGTTAATGTACCTTGGTGAATAATCACACTCAGCTAATTTTCAGCTATGAATGATTAAGCACTTCACACAGTATGTGAACATAGAGAGCCATTTCCTCACACTTAAAATATATTTGATTTGAGAACCCAGCGAAGCGAACCCCCCCATGCCAGTACAAGAGCAAGCTGCAGAATTAGGCATTTACTCTTATGCATCCATGATCTTGTGTGACATACAAATTCTACAGGAAAGCCATGACGCCCCTGCACAAACTGATATTCCTGCAACACCATTCAGGAGCAGACTGCACTGCATGCTTTTACCCCTGGATTGCCATGCACACATTACACTTTGCATCTTCCAGAACATCTGTAGAAAATCTGATTTTTTTTAAAGAGGAAACAGTCAAAATTTGCCAGCTCACAATTCTGTAAGCCTTACTCATTACTAGTAATTACTCCTGCAAACTGTTCTCTGGAAGTCAATTTGACAAAAAAAAAAACCGCAAACAAACAACAAAACATTCACTGATCTGACACAAAAATTGCCAAGTCACACTATCATTCTACATGAAGACAACTGCAGTTGCTTTAGCACAGACTTGGGTTTGGGTTTTCAGCCTCAAGTTAACCAAAAGCACACTCTTGCAAAACTTCATTATGGCAAAGATATTTAAAATTCTTCTGAAGCTAGAGAAGCCAAATGCCCCTACTGACTAGAGAGAGCTCAGCTCTCTACTCCTTCATTTGCTCGTTTCCTACGTGAATAGGTGTTGCTGAACAGGAGTGAGGATTGTGGGCTTGGCCACTAAAAGCAAGCTTCCACCAAGAGTCGTTATGTGTTGTTCTCAACTACAAAAAGGTAAGAAAGATGCTGTATTGTTTTAGTGCCAACAGGAATTTTGGAGGTCACACCCCCTGGAAGAGCCCTTGTAGGTATGCACAGAAGGTGGTCATCGTTTCACGAGTGGTTTTTGCTATCCTCCACCCCCAAGAAACTCCTTTGTATGACACACGCAACACAGCTGTAAGAAGCATGGGCTGTCAGGAAATAGCTGTTCTGATTCTGCACCAGCAAATGGAGGTCTGTACGTATGGTAATAACAATTTACTTTTTATAGAATAATAATAGGCTTGGGTAATTCCTGTGCCAACAGATCAGCGGCTACTGTTTCCACTCAGAGGTTATGAAAGATTCTGCCCTCACCCCTTTCCAATGGCCTCTTGTTCCAGAACAGCTGAGCGTTATTTTTAAGCCATAAAATTGTAGGAGAATGGCTGGGCAGCTATTATTAACAATCATACAGAATTCTGCATAATGTGTGTCTCAGTCCACTTTATATTCTACCACTTAGCACAGAAAGCACAGACCGAAATAATTTACAGTCAAGTGACATTTTGCATGTATGAAAGATACATCTATTTGAACAAGGTGAGTTCAAATCCGTGGTCTCTGTTCAAAGAAAACTTACATTTAAGTCAATGAGAACAATGTCTGTGAAAACAGGGCCTGCCTGGCTGCTTTCAGAGCATAAGATCAAGTTTATTCTTTCAAAAACTCCTTAGTGTGCAGGAGTCAGGAATAGCTCTTTTATCTTCAGGTTCTCCATTCCCCTGATGATCCACCTGCAGTTACTACTCCAGCTGTCCTTTTCCTGAATATAATGAGTTTTTTCTGCCTTTTTCTAGTTGATTCTCACCTGCTTTCTGTTCAACTCTACCTTTTCCTGACAATGATATCCTCCTCCCCTTGTCCATCCTTTTTTATGACACAGGACTTGAGAGCAAGTAAGAGGAAATTGCCATGGTGGCTAAAGGGATAAACTGGCAGAGAGGAGAATTTAGGTCCTTTTGGGAAGAGCTACAGCAACTCCTATTCAGATTTCATGTAGACTTTTTTCTTCCTTTTCAGATTTGTGAGAAGAAAGCCAGAATTGAATCTTTTCCTTCCTCCTTTCAGGTTCGACAGGAAATTAGCTGAACAGCTAAACTGCCCACTCTGCAACCCTTCCCCAGCAGGCCATATAAATGTCTCCAATTGCTACAGTTTGTTAATTGCCACACAGAAGTTATCACATTAATGCAACTTTGATGCCAAGAATAGTTTAAACGAAGTTAAATGAGTAAAGCATGCCTAGTAGTTCCCATTGTTCAGCCCCATAGACAGGCAGTGAGTTGGATAATTGGGCATTCTGACACTTCCAACTCATTTGTTTCATTACACTGTGTTGCTTGCACTCAAATAAACATCTGCAAAAATTGTGAACAAACAGATCTAGGAATTCTTCATGAGGAAAAAGCTGCTGTATTCAGATTGATTAAGCACTAAGAACTTGTAGGGTGAGGGGGTTATTTTATTTTAGGGATGAGGGCTTTTTCCTCCCAAATGCATGTCACACAAGAGCAACACAAGCCATTGAAGTCAAAGCTCTGAATATCACACAGTGGACATCATATTAAAAGCAGATTCCTATAAGATCCTGAATTTATCCTAACATCACATTCCATTACTATTATGTAGGTGCCTTTCACCCTAACAGGGACACACAGCACTTTGCAGAGTCAGATTCCCACAGCCAGATTACTGCAGTTCCTGGACTTCCACCACTCCCGTGGGTGCCAAGAGATATCCTCTACTTAGAGACAGGTGCTCATCCTCTGCCAAATAAAATATTCTTCAGTGGATATAATTCACCATTAGCTTTTACTAGCTTTTTTGTGGTATAGCTCCCCTGACTTCCACAAATTTTTCCCAGCAGAGAACCACTCTGACAGCAAGAGTTACAGAATTGTCAGGTTGGGCACCACTCATTTTTGTGGCCTAACATGACGCTGGAGCCCAGCGCGGACTCTCTCGGTGCCTTCGTGCGGGCGCTACAGGACGTGCCAAAACACATCAAGTCCACTTGTACATCTAGTTCAGTAACCTGCCTCCAGCAGTACCTTCGTGCTTCAGGGGGAGACAAACCTTTTGTACTGTGTATAATGAGAGGAGAATTTCCCCTCTCTGGCAAGTCATACAGCAATTTGTGGATACCCTGATGGATGAGAATTGATTAGCAAGACTTGAAAGGTCAGAGGTACGCACAGACCTCGTCTGTGATACAAAGGACAGTTCATCCTCCATATCACAGGAAGCATACAGTGAAATTTTCATTGTTGCTGATATAATATGGGACATATTGGAACAGCAGGTTGAATTCTAATGCAGCCTTTATCATTAAAAATCCCAGTACAGCTATGTTATTCTTCTGAGCTGACATTTTCAGCCTCCTCCAGTTAGGTGGTTGGTTTTTTGAAGGCTACTGAATCTCAATTTATTTGCTAAAATAAATTCACAAAGCTTCATCTTCCTGAGATGTGTCAATTAGCTGGTTGACCAGGCCCCCTTGAAGTCCTAGCACTAGAGCAAGTTAATTTTATTTCTACGTAATCTTACTGAACTTTTCTCCTTCTGAGAAATGCTATTTTCTAGAAATAAAAAGATGAAGATTCTCTGCATAAATGCTCTCACTCTCTGAAATTCCATTAAGAAGAAGTTCAAGCAGGCACCATATTAAATACTGAAATAAAACTGCAGTGCAGCAGTTGATAACACAAAAGCCTAAGATGTTTCCAGTTTGGAAAGAAATAGTTCAGATGTTAACATTTCTACAGAAAGGATTTTCTGTGTTTGAACTAGTTCTCTTCTAACATTATGAACTTGTGAATCTATAGTGGGTTGTGTATTTTCTTTGGTTAGTTGGTTTGGGGTTTTAACTCCAGCAAGTTTCACAGCATTTGACATAAATACCATGTAAGCAGATTTTAACCTCAAGGTTGTAAAGAATCATGTAAAATCGTGAACCTAAAGGTCTGAAATCCATATGGCAAAAAAGATCAGAAAAGTTTATGCTTTACAGTTTCTAGGAGTTCTGAATCAGTCTCATCTCTTGGGAGCTGGAAGTGTTTTCCTGAATGTGAACATGAGCACACTAACAATTTCTGTACAATATAAGTATTTTTATACAACTGCAGATGCATGGCACAAGATTTTGGGATGACTGCAAAGAGCAATGAAGCAAGCTGGTGGACCAAATACTTTCTCACATAGGACTGAAAATAATTCTTGCTTCCTGTGTCTCTTATTTCATATGTATATATATATCTATATCTATATATGTAGGCATATGCACATGAACACATTCTAAAGAGCATTTACAGTCATTTTCTGGTATTACTCTACATTTCAGAATTGGGATATTAAGCACCAAGTGTTGGAAAGATTTCCACAAAATTATGCCAGTGCAGTGAGTGGCATTATGCCGGCAGTATTACATTTACAGAACCAGGCCCTAAGGTCCTAACAGTTGCTCTCTTATAGCAAGTCATGTGCAGAATCCCTGGGAATACTGTAAAAGTGGCAGATAATTACATATTTTTACACTTTTATTTAATAATTTTGTTAGCTGTTTCATTCTTGCACCAACCCTCACATATTTCACAACTCTTACAAATATTTCGTTATCATACTTAAAATTATTTAATTTCTCATCCTGCAGTGCCTGCATGAATCATCATTCCCACAATAAGGGAAGGAACAGCTACACTAACCCAGGACAGTGCAGACCTCTTAGAAACCTCAATACATAATTCACACATGTTCCCACCATTATTATTTTTTTTTTCTATAGCTGCATCCTTTATATTTCCCCCCGGCCAGGAAAAGTCCATAACTGCAGACAAAGAAGCCTCACAGCCTGGTAACAGGATGCATTATTTATTTATATGTAGAAAGAGGATGCATATCATATGACTTTTTACTGTTTAATTCAAGTCTATATTGCAGAATTTTCTGATATCCCCTGTGCTTTAGGTTTAGTTAAATACACCAAATACTACCCCTTAATGTGTCATCTGGGTAACTGAATTGGAAAATGGAGTTTCCTTAGGATCCAGGATCATGAGAATAGATGCATCCCTTCATTTAAAGAGAAATCCACAGCTGATAACATAACCTTGAAAAAGTCGAGAACACAATATGATATGATTATAATTTGAACCCAGGACAGGGAACCAGACCCATTATGCTGTAACCATTTTTTCAACTCAGGACTGATTTTGTATTTTTTGAAGAGCCACTGTTCAAAGAGAGGAAACCAATTTAAGTTTTCTATATGTACATAACATAGACCAATGTTAAAAAAAAAAAAAAAAAGGCTCACTCTACTCAACAGTTATTTTAAATCATTTCAGACATATCTGAGTAAATTTGCATTCTCCTCTGCTGCCCCCATCAGATTTTCATACAGTCTTGAACCTTAGTGTTCTCATCGGTGGGAAGATTTTCCCCACCTGAATCTCACAGAGTGATTGGAAATAAAGAAAGTTTCAGCGCTAGTTTCATCAACATTTTGAAATCAACAAGAGTAAAAAGCACTTGAAATTAATTTTGGTCCTGGTATCTGAATTAACTTGATTCAAAACTGACTAAATTGAAAAATAGTTGTTAAAGTGACTTGAAGCTTGGGCTGCTCTTTTTACAATCTCTTTACAAACCTCCTTTCCAAAGATCAAGACAACCTTCTCAAAACTGAAACATCTTAAAGCATCCTATGTCTGACACTTAAAGCCCCTCAGTTAGATTTCTGAACTTCTAAATCAGCCAATAAAGTGTGTAAGCATGCTGGAAAGAAAATAAACAAACTGAGGAGAAAAAATAAAGTCCTGAAGAGATGAAATGTATGTGGGAAGGGTAGAAGAGCAGAGGGAAGAAGTGGGTGGGGTGGGAAAAAAGTATAATAAATCACAGCCCTGCTCAACCAGCAAAGATCAGTAGACTTTAGCTGAAGAAACAGTCAAGCTGAAAACTGCCTGTGATTGCAATCAGATTCTGAACACCAGAAAGTTTAACGAAATTACAAAACTTGGCCAAAATCGGAATTTATTTATTTTCTAAACACATGATACAGTTCCCATCAATGACGATAACAGCTTTGCCAGTAAACCCAAATACGGGCTCAGACACTGCTTTTGTTAATTCTCAGTTCTTAGTACAGGGGCATGAAGCGTCTGTAATCAAGCTTGGAGCCTGGCATAGCCACCCAGTAAGGCACTGAGCCTTTGGTCTGGGCTGTGGACTGCATTTCAACCCCAGCACAGGGGTTAGGAGGCAAAAACATGGAGAGGACGAGACACTCGCTGTCACCAAGCAATATTATATTGTCACGAGAATTTCACAGCACACACACAGAGGCATGTACATACCATTATAGACATGCATATATATATGTGTGTTATTCAAATAGAAACAGATTAGCATCAGCTAAATAAAAGTAAACACACAGATTTCAAAGAAAAATCACACAAGGTAAAAAAGTGCTTCCCTGCCTGTGGCATCAGTTGAAGAATATATATGATAATAAAAACCCGCATGAAATGGCATATGGTACATTTTTGTACACATATTCTTCACTCATTTTTTATTGTATTTGACTTGACACTGACAATATATCTTACTCATTAGGGGAGCTAATAATTCAGTCTCAGCTATATGTTAAAAATCTCCCACTGTTATGTGGCAAGAATACATAAAAAACAAATAGTCAAAAGCATGCTCGCCTGGAAAGACTTAATATTTCTCAAAATGTTCAGAAATTATTCTTCCCATTAAAAACCCAAAGTCAAAGGGGGAAAACACACTTGGTACCCTTGATTTTTCCCTGGTGTTTCATTTATTACATCAAGAGTTCCTTGATTGGATTCAAATGCAAAGTTGCTCCCATGGCTTCAAAGTCATAGTAAATTGAAAAATGCGCTTCAACAACATTGATACTCAAATAATATCCCAGAATACTGTCTTAATGGCTTTATCCTTATTAAACAAAAACATAGCAAAACTTTGGGGGTCCTTTTAAATGAAATAACAGAATGATAACAAAAAGCAACAAAACAAACCATGTACTCAAGAAAATCTTGTCACCTTTCTAAACCCCCTCTGGAAATACTTGTGAGTTTAAGTTTTCCTGTGACTCTGAAGAAGTCTCTCCGATCCACAGGCATAGGCATCCACACACAGACTCCAAATTGGCATGCCAGATACTAAGGGGAAAGCTCTTATTGTGGGCAGTGCTTTGAGAAAACAGTTGGGCGTAAAACCAGACCGGAGCTGGGAAATCCCAGGAAGAACCGTTTCTCTGAGGGACCATTTCGACACAATTCTCACCAGATTTCTCTCCAGATATATCCATCTGTCTGCAGAAAACCAGGCTGGAAAAGAGGTCCACAAACTGCTGTCTGAAAAAAGCTCTCAAAAAAGTTGTCAAAAAACACTTAAATAATCTAAAAATACTGCCAGGCTGTAATAGCATCTAATAGTACCTACTCTTTGTTTTAAGTTTGGCTCTGAAATTTTAGACAGCTGCCATTTCACGTCATTTCAATAAACCAGAAGAGGTTAAAAATTTTGAGGAAAATGAAGAAATAGCCCAAGAGCTGCTGCCCTTCATAAAAAATATCAGATGATACCACCACTCTGATTCCAGTCTTTTGGGACTCCATATAAATTGAAACCACATTAATTTCAACTCCTCCTTCCTCTTGGGAGAAAAACAGTGCAAGGATGGAGCAATGACACCTCCACTGCCAGCAAAGCCAGTATTGCTTTCCCATGAGGTCACCTCTTGCCCTGTTCCCAGGCGAGCTTCCACCTGGAATGGTTTTCTTCAGGGAGAAGTCAAGGTTTGGCATTTTCTCTCTGACTGGTGCAACTCAGGCAAAAGAAGTGTGTTTGTGAAAAGTAAATGGGGAAAAATGCTATATTGTCCTCAAGCAGTTCTCCCCCTCTGGACAAACAATCAGAAAGCCCAGGAGGAGATTCAACTGGAGTAGTGACATCACCCTGGTCAGCTGTAATGAGTGTGTCATCCCCTTAATGACAGGGGATAAAAAAGCCACAGACAGACCAAACTGGGATGGAGTCACTGAAGGGAATCAGCTGGACAAACCCCTCTGCAGCCACATGAACACATCAGGACAGTAAAGAAGCTCATGGCTCATCCATGCTGCCAACTCAGGAGCTGTCAGGATGTCAGTCTCACCATGCCACATAGGGACAGATGCACAGGGTGGTGTAACAGGGTTTCCTGAACTATACCAGGAGTCCAGACAGGAGATTTAATACAAAAAGCGTATGCTGCTCAGAAGAGAATCAGCCAGAGTGGCCTATTTTACCAATATTCCTCGCTCAATAGGAAATTAATACTTTCTGACTCTTTACCTTTGTTACAGAAAATATATCTAAGTGTTTTCTAAGAGTAAAAACATGAAGTGGGTAGAGTTAATCTACGCCTAAGCTCTGAACTTAAAACTGTAATAATTCCACATCATATAACCCTAGGAATGAGGGCATTTTACAGAAGGTTTATCACAGCCTCACCTAAATCGCAGTGCAATTAAATGGGTTTTTCAGTTTTCATTCTTGCCCCTCCAGAATAACAGGCCAAGACTATCACAATTGAGATATTTCAACTTAACAATACTGTGAGACAGCATTGCTCTTTAGTTTCCATCCAGAGAAATAATACTTTTGAAAGCAATAGAGAATATTCTCCAGAGGGAGAATGCCACAGTTAACAGACATCAGGTTTAGGAGCACATCCATTGTCACCCAGGTGGCCCAGCATAAAAGGATGCTGCAATCTCTGACCACTGAGATGCATGAGGGGACTGCATCTCCAAGCCAGATATGACTTTCATTACATTTATGAATTATGCCTGACATTTATATTTGAATGTAATATTTTTCGTTTTAATAAAGAATCACTGGATCATCAGAATAATGGATAGCAGTGGTGCAAATATAATGAAAATGCCAAGCTTTAAATAGCTGTTTAATTATTAAAAATGTTACCGGAAAAAACTAACTTTGCATTGCTGTCAAGATCAAATGAACATGAATTTCAATCAAAAGAGAGGCTATTGTACAATATATTAAAACATGAGGTTCTGCCTACAGTAATTATTGTGCACAGCGCACAAAGGGGAAAAAAGGCAACACTATCAATCACAGTCTGTCCACATTCAGTCAATACGAGCCCCTCCCCTGCTTTGTTGCACAGTTTTTCCTTTGTTAGCCATATTATACAATACATGGGGCTTTCAAGAGCTTGGCATTGGATGTGCATTAAGGAAGGCTCTCGAGATCCTTCTTGAAAGGAATTCAATATCTTTTCTTGTTTGAGAAAATTGCAATAAACTATACAGCATCTTCTTTTTATTTATTTATTGTTTTTTATTGTTAAATCATCAGTCATCTGCTACTTACCACATTATCCTTTCTATGTGATCATGCTACACAGAACACAACCTTCTCATGTGTTCGTCCGCATTACAGTGACAGTACAAGCAGCACTCATTCAGGCTGCTGAAGGACTTGATCCTGCATCCAAGAGAAACACCAGGACCAAGATTTTCATTTTGCACCACTGGGCAAGGTTTGCTGAATAAGTAGATGCTCTGATTTTCATGCTAAGCAACTGCTGGGGATAATACAGAACACACTATCTTGCAAGAATCCCACCACAGCATCTGCGGATGCTAAAAAACTTGAACTGCATAAGCACATCAAGGCCAGTGGCTCCAGTATTTTTCTTGATTTTTTTAGAGAAGTGGGGGGTAACACTACACATGTAGTTGCATGTCCTTCTCGTCCATCTTTCTGCTCCTACGTCCCAAAATTTTGCTGGTAGGCAACTTTTATGTCAACCAGAATGTGTAGTAGGTATCCTTGGCAAGATTCCACTGACACTTTAAAAATATTTCCACCACTGCTTTTGAAATTCAAGTTTCTTCTCTCCCCCACCCCCATTTTTTTTTCTTTTAACCTGCATTGTTTTAAAATTGTTCTTGACTTCTGATTTTTTCTATTTTTGCTAGAAGTTTTATTGCAGTATGGCAAAAGCTCTTGTGCTGTATTCCTCATTTGGATATCAATAAAGTACCAGATTTTAAAGGGTGAGATTCAACGTTCACAAAGTTAGACCTTTATGGTTACCCAAGTATAAATTCTGAGCTATATATAATGCATACGCTGAAAACATTAAAATGCAGATATATATCATTTCCTCCAACTGGCTATAACACATTCTGTTTCTGTACACCTCACCACATCTGTGGATCTAGTAGTAAAAGATCCCATTCCAGGGGGAGCTTTCTCTTAGGGAAAGCACCTATGGAACCAGTTTATGCTGAAGCTAATGGGAATTTTGTCCTCAGGCTTCCTACCAAAAGTTAGGGCAGACATGAAAGCTCTAACACATCTGTGTTAAAAGGGTAGGGCTTGATTCCCATTTAACTGAACACAGAGGTGTTTGTTTATTTACCTGTGTCTGTGAAAATCTTTACATTCTCTAAACTGAAGATTCACAGGGGTGCTTGAAATTAAACAGCAGAAACAAAATGTCCTCCTGCACATGCTCGAGGGTACGGTCACAAATTCTGTAACCAGGGCTTTATCTCAAGAGAGCTATAAAGCTGTAATAAAAACCATTTTATTGCTGCGCTGTCCCATGATGGGGCTGCTGTTCTCTCATGAATATTGGAGATGTCCTGCACTTAGCCATAAATGCCCCCAGCATTACAAACCACTAAGCACTTGACTCATTCCAGCAAAACTCTTTAAACCCACACAACCTGAAGCATGTATCCAGCCCTATGCAGACTATTTCCAAGTTCATTTTCAGAGCAGAATAAGCCTGTATGGTTGTGCCCTATACCAATGTTACAGACAAAGGGAACTAAAGCAGGGTAAGAGCATGGTCTTTTAATCAGTCCAGTGGATAAAGCTGAAACCACAGCTGCTGACTGGCTGTATTTTTTTTTCCCCAATTTATGGGACTAAGTTCATCTCCTCTGACTTCTAATGATTCTCCTGGGAAAAGAGGAACTATTCCTTCCTACCATACTGTCACCATGACACCTTATCTAGGTAGCCATGAATGTTACAGCCAAAATATGTAAGATGGATTAAATAACACATGAAATGGATTTCATTAAAAGTTCGGCATTGAAAGACTTGCATAAAAGCTTTTGTTTCTTTCCTGTTATTCATACCCCATGACCACCACCCAAAGCTGGAGAGAGCAGATCACCCGGCAGAACCCTCAGAGAAGCAAGAGGCAGATTTTATAGCACAGCATCACAGTGGTGAAGTAAAACTTCCACCCTACAACCAGCTTATCTGTGGCTAGAGAGTGACTTAACAAGATCAGCCTGGTCAACTTATAACCACACAGACTAGCACTTTTTAAATACCAGCACTGACCCTATAAATGCTCAGTCCTGAGCATGGTTTTCCATCATTAATTAGTCATGTTAGGACTACCAGCGGAGGAGATACGAAAAAGTAACTGCAGTGATGCTTCAGCTTTGTGCAAGTCAAGGGGAAAAAGCATGTTCAAAACAAGTTGGGAAAGCACCAGGCAATAAATTCAAAAATACTGAATAAATCCACCCCATCCCTCCGCCCCACAGCTTTTGTGGACACAACTTCAAAGGATCAAACAAGTGTAAGTTAAACACACAAACTCAGCCAAGGCATCTACTGAAGCATCGGGCTCCCTCTGCTCTAGTTACAAACTCTAGTAAATCTGTTCTGTGAATTTTTTTAAACATTAGTTCCAAGTTTCACAGATCTTAATGTGAACATTTTAACTGATAATAGCATGGAGAAATTGTCTGAGGAAAGTCACATCTTGTAGCTACTTTAAGACTGCCTGTGTTGTCCCAAGGGAATTAGTTGAGAGGACAGGGACAAAACACTGAATCTATTAAGCATGTTGGGCTAAAAGCAGTAATTGGCTTCACTTGATATTCTGCAGACCTAGTTGCATTATGCTGTATTAACTTTTCATGGCTTCATGCAGTGTACATTTTTTGACATTGCTTTCCCCTTGTCCCCATGAGAGCAGTCTGTCTATTCGTTCATCTCTGTTTACATTCTTTCAATAAATTACATGGATAACTCTCTATTTTGCCAATTCTTCACTACCGGCATTTTTAGGTTTGCATTTACATAAGACATTCTAAGTTTATGAATTGAATTGGAGGCCATAAAGTTAAAACTAACAAGGCTATAAAAATGAATTTGTTTTAATACTGCAAACATGCTCACAGCAAAACATTAGTTGCAGCAAGCTTTTCCTCATTTTCTCCTGCTTCCCCTTCTCATACAGCGCTTGCCTCAAGCCATGGAGGAGAAGGCACCTCACTCCACCCCTTCATTAGCAGAATCTATCATAGTATATAGAGGAGCATCTCCATTTATACATTTAGTTCTGGGGCAATCCAACAAGCCTATCCACAGCAGCATCACTGCAGCATCACAGTTTGGGAGTAAAGGAGCTCTCATTATGTGGAATACAACTGGATATGCACTCAGCTGATGCTCAGAAATTTCCCAGTAACATCTCTACAGCTGGTCAGAAGAGAAGCAGACTTATATAAATATATTCCAGGGAACAAAAAAATCAACGTTCTGCAATCTGAGAAAGAAAGAGAAATATTTCCACAAGAAGAGCTGCTAATACCCATACCAAAACAAAGGAAATGAGAAATAGATGGGGCTGCCAGTCTGCTCCATAATTTAATCTTTACGGCATCTCTCTGGAAGGTTGGGTGCCAGTCAGTAGCTGTATTTTCACATAAATGACGCAGACATCAGTTCAGCCTTTCAGACACGAACAGACTTCTGCTCAAGAGCAAGTCTTGTGCCAAACCACCCCAAAAAAGTAAAATGGTGAAATTCTGCTGAGCTCCATTTGACTCACATTACCCACTGACAGCCTGCACCACAGCTGCGTGATACGGCCCCACGGAGGAGCAGGAGGCAAGGCAAAGGCTTTGCTTGCTCTTAAACCAGAGAACATGTAGGCCAAGATGTAATTCTATGCTAGCTGAGAAAGTTCAGGTGCTTGCAAACTCAGGGCTTTCAGGATTCTGGGCCAGTCATGTATATTTGAAACTGCAATGCGTGTAGTTAAGGGTATACAATAGGAAGCATTTTGAAATAGTGGGTTAAAACGCTACTTCAAAACATTTTAGCTAGACATCAAAACCTTGCTAAAATTCTAATGTCATCTAAGAAACCATATTCAAGGTGACAAGAAATTCAGTGGGATTAATCATGCACACAGGGAGAAATTTTGTGAAAATAATCTGATCAAAGAAATGAGAGCCTAATGGCAGATCTGACGATCCGATCCTCAGAAAGACTGCCCAACAATTTCAGGTCATCGATATGAAACCAGTTTCTACCTTAAACAACCAAAGCTAATTTTGAGTGTTTAATATATGAGTTATTAATTACAATTAGAAACACTTGTCATATTCCAGAGAGAAGATTATTTCCTTGACTTACATGGTACATTATCCTGATATTATCTAAACCCACAGCATAAACCAAACAACAACAAGGAAAGATCATTACCAAGAGCACAATAACAACAAAAAAACCCTGTTAGACTGAGTTGAAAGGATTTTTTTAACCAAATTAAAGATAATGGATTAGCTTTCTCCTGTGATTTGCATTTAATTTTTGGCTTGCTAAGGAGTAAAACGTCTAGATTATACAAGACTTTTGTAACACAACTTGGGAGAAAAGTCCAACTATTTAAGGCAGGGAGCAAGAGCTATTAGAGCTGTTGATAAATCCAGCGTTTTCCAAAAGAACATTTCCATGCCAAATAGCATTACAGTACTTCAGCACTTCAGAAAACAAGATTTCATTCATGAAAAATAAAACCAAAACATTCCTGTAAAGCTGAACAACTTTGACCTTTTTAGAATGCAATTTGTAGCTTTTGTGTTGTCTTATATGAAGTAAAAAACAGACAATAGAAATGAAATGGTTTTTCCTGAAGGGAAATAAAAAGAAGTAGATCTTTCATACAAGATTTTGAAGTTTTGTTCTCAGTGTGCTTAAAAAAGAATTTTTCATTTGTCCCAAAACTTTGTGTCAACTGGAAGAACTTGTCTCCTACAAGATTCCATGTTTTTACAAGTTCTGGTACTGGAAGGTATGGGTGTGTGCATGCATAAGCATGGGAGTCATCATCAGAAACCACAGCTGGGCACTTGCCATTCATTTTTGAAAAGAAACAAAGATTTTTCCAAGCTAAATTGAAGAATGCATCTGCCTGCTCCTGGCTACACATGTGCATTTTGTTAATATGTGGATATGGGCTCTGAAACAGATTGAGAAAGACGATAAAATACTGTAGCCTCTTGCAACCTTTGTGCTATGTGTCCCTGAAAGCGGATTTGAAACTGAAAAATTCCTGGCATTTCAGGCAAATAAGAGTCTCATCATTATTTGACTAATGGGGAACACAGGGAATGGAATAAGGTATTATAGTTTTGCCGCGTTATCCCTAAAGTTAGGCACGACAAGCTGCGTCCTAGGCCTGAGAGGTCCATCCAGGAGAGCAGCTCTTCATTGCAGGTCCCAGACCACTCCAGGAGAGAGAGATGTGCAAACCTACAACGTAGCTCAGGCAGGGAATGAAGGCCCCAGGCTGAGCTGAGACACTTGCCCTGAGCCACCCTGTAGAAGCACAGCTTAAGTGGATGAACACAGACGACTTGGAAAATCCGCAAATTCGCACAGCTTTTCTTTCAAATTTCTTCAAGTGGTCAAATTACCTAAAGAGAATCCACAACTGTCACCTCCATCAGAAGGCATATGCCTTTTTCCCCCACGAAGTGACAGAACCTATTTGTAGAATGGGACATGATTACCCATTCAGTGCCTTTTGTTATTGCAGGGCAGTGAAGAAATGACATCAGATATTTCCTCTGCATGTACTGCTAGGAAAAAGGGAAGAAGAACAGAATAAAACAATTCCTCTGGAAGGGAGCTACAATGACGATCTAATATGACTGCCTGACGGCTTTAGGGCCTACCACAACTTAAAGCATGGTATTAATGGCATCGTCCCAATGCCTTTTAAATGCTGACTGGCATGGGTATCAACCACATTGCCAAGAAGCCTGCTCCAGGATTTGACCACCCTGTTAGTGAAGAAATGTTTCCTCGTCCAAACCTGACAGATGCAGCTTCAAGCCATTCCCACACATCCTGGTATGGGACCCCAGGAAAAAGAGACCAGCCAGCATTCCCTTCTCCATTTCCTCTCAGGAAGCTGTAGCGAGCAGCAAGGTGCCTTCTTAACCCTTTTCCCTCCAGGCTAGACAAACCCAGTGTCCTCAACCACTCCTTAGAGGATATTCCTTCCAGCTCCTTCACCAGCATTGCTGCCCTTCTCTAGAGTTGTTCAAATATCTTAACATCCTTTTTAAATTGTGGGGCACAATTTATGGGATTATATTCCTTCACTGTGTTCCCTCACAGTACAAGAACGCATTAGTACAGTAACAGCTAATTGTTTCAGGATGTGCTATGTCAGCGTTGCACAGCCCTTTGCAGAGAAGAAAGCATAATCTCAAAAAGCAGTGGCTATCATTTTGTTTTCAAGCATAAGTCAACACATAGTCCTTAAGTAGCAAGGATTTCAAATTGCTTGGGATTTATGAGCTAAAGCCTGTCTCTTTCCGGAAAACTCTCTGAACAGGGGGCACTCATGGTAAGCAAAATAATCTCTAGGCTTATTCTGGCTGCTGGTCTATCAGATCTCTGTTTGGACACATTGAGCTTGCATCAAAATATTAAGGTTCTTTAACAGAACAGACATAGTCTGGCAGCTTTCTGCACTCACTGCAACAGTTTTGCAAACTAATTATTATGTGTGTGCCAAAAGATGGCTTTTCATGTTTCTTTTATTAATTAAAAAGTTCTATCCGAATAACATCACACTGACATTCTCAGGTGGTTTCACATGGGCATATAGAAAACAAAATCTTCAGTCCTGCTTTGCAGTTATCTTACAGGTGTGTAGAAAGTCTTAGAGAGAGGCAGTCATCTTTTATTGTCAGATGGACACCCGACCAGTCAAATCCTTATCTACGTCAGTATTATCAGCAACAAGCTTTTTAACCAGAAGCTTGCAGAATTTCTTTAAAAACTCAACAACCTACACTCACACTGCTGGAGAGTAAAGCGTATCCCCACAGACACAAGTGCCACTAACTGCATCACACTGATCCACCAGCATTTCATCTCTTGTGGCTTTTACAGTACCTGGGCTGATTTGGCACTTTCGCCATAAAAACTTCCAAAATGGAACCTCAGTTAATGCCAGCTGTGCTTATTTTCTTTCCTAGGAGGCAGGTATCCATTCTGAAAGGGCTTAGACTGACATCATCAGCTTCTTGTTCAGAGCCCATCACCACAGCACACCCATTGCTCAGCTGGCAGGTGGAAGGCTGGATGTGCTGGCCATGGCTACATGGAGCTGTGGTCCAGCAGGCTACTGATGGGTGAAAGTCTCACTAGGGTAACTTCCAGGCTCTACCTTTCATGCCTAGATGTCATCAAATGTATGAAACAGTGAACTGCATGGCCAGGTCTTTTGAATGTAGATTGCAGAAAAGCATCATTCAAGAAATTTAGATTTTCTTGTCCATGTCAAAGTCTTGATTTCATGGCACGTCAACAAGGTAATGCATACCTGTTGCTGCTCCTGATTAAACTGAGAAAAGCAGTAGGCAGAGAAGATCAAAACCTCAAATGAAAGATCTCCATCATGAACAAGGAAGGCCAAAACCAAAAACTCAAAATGTGTTTTATGTTAATAATAATTTTTAAAAAGTTACTGCAAGTATTTTATTTGCCAGTGCATAAGAAGTGAGGACTGAGGTCACATCCACGCACTCCCTACAAGACCACCCACCGCATTCAAACTCTTGAACGAGCTGCCTCTGAGTTTAAAGGTAGAAGCTGTGCAAATGTAACTCAAAAACATCTTTATAGATTCATTTTCCCATTACAGAAAAAGCCAGTAATTTCTTCATTGTCATTACTTTTAGATCTCATGTATAATATCCTGCAGAACATTAGTCTCTGTAGAAATTTGTCGGGCATTAATATTTGGGAGTAAAAGCAATATAATCTTGTTTACAGGTCTAACTACAATACACTTCTTACATACCTCTGCAAGTTTCACTCACAGAGATTGGTATTTCAAGTTGGTTTTTTTTTAGGTTTTCCTAGCCCAAACACATTACACCAGCAAGAGTAATTAAGCTAAGTTCAGCACCAGAAAGACACAAGCCAAGAGCCACACCAAAACCCAACTCTAATGACTCCTGCTCTCCATAACAGATTAGCCACACCTCAGGTTTAAGCACTTCCCTATACCTACATGTGGAACTAGTTTGTAGCTCCAGTTCTTGATCACTGAACTGTGGCATCGCATGAACCCAAACACTCCCCCAGAAGTAAATAACTTTCCTGGGACAGTGACAAGCACAAGTTACTAAATCCCATCAGCTACACTAAGCACAATCACAGCCCAAGTGGGATTTTCTGAACAAACCCTGAAGTAGATGGCCAAAAACCTGCTGGGGTCAGGGGGAGGAGGGTCATACTGAGTCTTTGTGCCATTTCTATCCACAGCCCATTGCACTTCTCTGCAAGGCTCTTCTGAGCTTCTCACAGCAGCTGAGAATTCTCCCTCATCCTTCTGACCCTTCAATACCCTTAGGGACTCTTGCTAAAGGACTTGATTATCTATAAAATAATCTAAATACACAGATAAAACAGGAAAACATAAACACTGTCATTCATCCATCTGTTCTATGATGAATGTTTTGCATACACATATTTATGCAGCAACTACCACTTTCACCACTGAAGTGCTTTAAAGCTACAGTGGAATGCTACTCCCTGTGTGGCACAGGCATGCAGCTATTGAGCTGTATTTCGGTATTCACACAAGACAATTGGTGCTGGGGTCTTGCTTTGTCCATCCTCCTCTGTGTGGCAATATCAGTTCCATAACATAATTTGCTTTGCCTCCAAGTCTGCTGTCCATCACAGATATAATCCGTGTGCTCCAGAGTCACACTGTGAATCAAGCCAGTGCCTTGTAAGCAGGCAAGTTTAGCAGACTTGCTTCAGTAGGTGCGACTTGGGATATTCTCTACATTCAACTGAGGTTGGAACAAATCTTTTTTGCCAAGCAGTTCAAACCTAAGACTAATGTCAGAAAGAAATGCAACTTCCACCAGAAATGCTTCTAAGTCCAGTCTTATGAGCTTCCCCATTTACAAAGGGTAAAAATAGCCCTGGAACAATTAACCTGTGTATCAAGCACCAAATTAGAATGCACTTGATGTCTGCCCCACTCAGCAGAAAACAACTACTTTTGGCTGCAGGAGTGCAACTGAGCAGCACCCTAGCCTATTTCAGCAGTGTAGCCTACCAAGGGGTACCCATGTGCCAGGATCTCTGCTCCCTTCCTCCAGCTGGCATGAGGACCATCAGGACCTCTTACTAGTTTTCCTTGTTCTGTTCTGTTCTCTTTGGAGCACTTCTAGTTAGACGCTAAAGAAATCATCATTAAAAGATATTACATTTGCACATAATGCAATGCATAGAATTAAATGCCAATTCTTAAGTTTTGTTAAGTTACTATATGGTCGTTGACTAAATACTACTGTAAAAAATTGTAAGAATTACATAAGCATGAAATCTCTTATGTCTCTTTTCCTATTTTCACCACTCAGAATTAAAAAAAGCAGACATAATTCCAATTTCTTAAAGAAAAAAACAGTAAGCGTGACTAGATCAGAAAATAAATATTATTCAGACATTTTTCATTCTTCCCAAAACAACATACTTCCCATTAAAAACAAAAATTTAAAAAGAAAATTTAAAAGTTCAGTGAAAACTGAGCTTTCTTACTGTATTTCTCATTGAACAATTCTATTTCTTGACTTTGGCTTTATTCTAGTACAGAAAACCCAACTGAATGAAGAGAGCATTGGTCCCATTTCTTCCAGAGACTGCCAAAGAAGACACGCTGCAAGCCAACGTGCCAATATCCATACCACACACTCACTCATAATGTGATTTCTCATTTACAAGGCAGCCTAAATCCAACGGCGTGGCCATTCTTTTACGAGAGCCTGCGAGACACAAGATAGGTGAAATAGCAATTTGAGTATTTTCTTTCATCCCCAACTGTACTGAGAGTGCGGATTTGATCAGCTGCCTGCTGACAGATGTATCGCTGTTTACTCCATGTCCTTGCTTGTGGGTTTCTCCTCTGATCTCTAACAGGATCCATTGGGGCTTGCCAAGCTTCAGCTGCTGAAGTCTCTTCTCACAGGAGCCTGTAATGCTCATCACAGGAAGCCATGTAAAATTCAGCTACCAGAGCATCATATACTTACTAAAATCCAAGAGGGACAAAATCAGCCCTCAGATGACAGTGGCCAGATCTCAGTTTCAAGAAAAACAGCAGTCATACATTTAAAGGTGAAATACAACCTAGGAACAAATCCCCAGTGCTGGGAATAACTGGGAACAATTTCCAGAGTCAAATACCTGCTTTTATCATTTTGTGTTTCCATAGGTTTCAGGCTGAGTTTCTCTCTTTTTATTCAGCAGCAGAAAACTTGTAACAATGGGAGCATCATTATTTGTTATACTTCCTTAAAGGCTCTGTTTGATTTATGCAGTGAGCAAACCAAAACAAAAAAAAAAATAGCTTCTTCTCAATTTATGAGTTGGTGCTACAGACTGTCAATATTTTGCAGAAATGGTATTGCAGTGGCTAAAAGACAGAAGCAACTCTCTTTCAATATTAAGATATTTTAATGCTATCTCCCTAACAACTCAGGGTCTTGCTCTAGTAAGACATTGCCATTCCTATACTGTACAGCACCTTCTGGGGTGCATGGGCAGCCAAAAAGATGGAGCCAAAATAACACTATTATTGGGAAAGAAGCAAGCATCTTCCCATGAGAGAGGCAGAATTTCTAACCCAGAACAGACATGCAGAACTGCTGGGGACAGAACACCCTTGTAAATATATTCAGAACAGGATTAAGGCCTATAGGAAATTTCCTAGATAGTGTTGCCATATAACACTAGTCTTATCACCCATAGAGACAGAAAGCAGCTATGAGCAGCTGAATTATGCCTTTCTGATGAATATCATCTTTGCTGCTCTCGTGCCCTTAACATCAAATTAGCTCATACTGGATAATTACCAACGTCCCAAAAATGTGCTCATCATCAAGAGTAAACTCAGATTTAGCCACCAGAACCTTAGCTAGGCTAATAGACCAGGCCACTGCAGGCAGAGATAGATGGCAGCAAGTCTACTGCTAAGAGAGCAAGTGTTGATGCTTCTGAGAGAAGCTGCAAGAGGATACTGGGGTTAAAGCTTTTGTCGTTGTACTGTCACTGAATTTGCACTTTTTAAAAGCAGGCTGGACATCTGGAAAAGGGAAGGCTTGGGGTGACCATGTTGTGGTATTCAAACACCTGAAGGGAGCCTACTAAAAGAATGGGAAGAGACTTTTTTGCAGGGGCATGTACTGATAAGGCAAGGTGGAACAGCTTTAAACTGAAAGAGGGGAGGTTTAGATTAAATACCAGGAAGAAATTCTTTACTGTGAGGGTGGTGAGGGACTGGACAAGTTGCCCAGGGAAGTTCTGGATGCCCCATCCCTGGAAGTGTTCAAGGCTAGGTTGGATGGGGCCCTGAGCAACCAGGTTAGTGAAAAGTATCCCTGCCCATGGCAGGAGGAGGGTTGGAATGAGATAATCTTTAAGGTTCCTTCCAACCCAGGCCATTCTATGATTCTTAGATACAGATTTTTCAAGAATGAGGTTCCTGCATTTCATCACCTAACAAGGCATATTAGGAGCTTTCTACTAAGAATGTCAACTTTCTGACTTATTCACATCCAATTCATTGATATGTCTCTAATTTTCACTGGTGTCATATGCAAGAGGATTCACCTAAAACATGACAGCCAAGATCTGTGGCAGAGTAAGTGCATTAACCAAGACAGTGCATGTTCTTGGTTAACAGCTGAGACACTCTATTGGCAATCTAACCCTACCAGCAAGGAATACTTTGCAAAATGGGATAGATGTAGAAAAATTCACAAAAGCAGTTGTCAACTTCTAAACTCGAAAGAAATTGGGTAACCTTGGAAATTTTTTTTGAGTTCATGTCTTTAAGTACAGTCTGCAGTGTGATGATGACTGCTGTGAAAGAACCTAACTGAACTGTAACGCACATCTTACCATGTTACTGGTCAGATTACTATCAGGTTATTAAATTCACTTTTCTGTTGTTTATACTTATCAATACACTAAATTTCAGTCTTCCTGAATTTGAAATGTATATCCATTAACTCCTTTGGAGAGATTAAATAATTCTTCCTGAATCTTAAAACAAAATCTGTCAAGCTTCTAAATAAACAGAAGCATTTTCTAAAATATTCTACAGGAAAGCAGTATTTCATGTAGACCTTGATTTCATTGCAAAAAGTCATAGGAATCACAGGAAACTTCAAGAGTACCGCTCCACTCAGAGTCAGCTTAGGCAGAGTACAGCCCTACCTGGATATTGCTCCTAGGTCTGATCATCCCATCAGATTTTATTTATATATCTATTTAAGCACCTGCCCCTAACATGGTCACACGAATATTGCAGGAGACCACATCAGAAGTGTTGCTAAAGACAAGGTAAATGATACCCTCCACTCCTCCCATGTCCACAGGCCTAGTCATTTTACCACAAAAGATTGGTCAGATGCTTTACTTGTGGTAAATCCATGCTGGTTTCCCACCCTTTTTTTCCTTTAATCTGTTCAGAAATGTGTCACTCAGCTGTAAAACAGATCTAAAAACACACAGCTTTTTTTTTCCTTTTATTGTATCGATTCAACATTCACAATAATAGACCAATGGAAGAGGCCAGCAGGTGCTAAGAACAGAAGTCAGGCACTATTTAAGATACACACTGCTCTGTTCTTTGCATAATAGTTCAAATTCAAAACACTTGTGCCAATTCATATTACAACCTATCTTCAATAAAGAAAAAAAGGTAAAGCATTATATCTGTGTGCATACATACGATTTGAGTGGAGCCTTGCAAGTAGTTCACACTCGAGACCCCTAGAAATGCATAAGTACAGAAAAATTCCACCTCTGACTGAGCTACCAAGGGAAGCATCAGTTAGAGCGTATGTTTAAGTGTGGTGTTCCAAATTACTGCCAGTGATTTCAAGAATAAATCAAAGTCTTTCTGCTTGAAGTAATAAACATTCATAGCCTTTAAACCAACATATAATCATAATTTTGTTAATGCTCCTTGAAGCCAGTAATACCCAGAAAGTAAATACTTAAGAGCAACTGAGAGGCTTGGGAATAAATGCTATTTTCTAAGTATCAGCATTTATGACTAATGCAGTTTTATCATCATATCAAAAGAACAGTGCAGGGTACTGTGACTGCTTGCTTCTTGATGCTACAGCTACCAACACAACCCCACTAACTTCAAGGTTACCATACGACAAATAACAAATTATGTGGCAAATATTGTCTTCCAAGTCAGCAAACTCTTAATTAGATCATATGGAAGAGTCATGATTTCAGTCCTCAAGTGAAATTGGTTGACTTTAAAAAGCTAGACTGTTTAACTAGTGAGTGGTCTGCATATTCTTAGAAATAGCAATAAAGTCAGTATGGGGAGAAAAAAAACCAACAACAACAACAAGGTTTTGTTCAACAGGAACATATGTTAGGAAGAGCACTGATTTTAATGTTTGCCAGTAATAGCCATCATCCTGTATGTTTGCTCAGGACCCTAAGGTTAAGTATATAAATAATTTCAAGATCAGACTTTCATAGCTCAGCCACAGAGGTCAATATAACACATATGCACATATTGTTGGGATGTTATGCTGACATCTCACTATAAAAAAAAACAAAAATAAAACCAAGTTGTGTATCAGACATCAGAAAAAAAGCCAGAACAGACACATCCACTCTTTCATGTATGCAGCATGAAACCTAGGAAAAAAAGGAATAAAACCAAGACCTATGTTTACAATCACCAGAATCACACGAATGAAAGTAATACAGATTCTGAACAGGGGAACTGCAGTTTTCCAGGAACTGTACTTTCAGAGGGTATTTTAAAAGGGACCACAAAACATTCATAAAAATGAACGTTTATCTCTCTTGCCTCTAATACATGTTAAACATAAAATGGATGGGAAAGTCAAGGCAGCTCCTACAGGCATGCTCAAAATCTGAAATTTAGATTTCTGAAAAAGCTGCAAACATTCAACAAAAGACAAGAACTTCTCTAGACACAAAATCTGGTCTAGAGCAGACTGATGTATATGCAGATATTTTCATCAGACTGTTTTTGATCAGAAAAGGGGGAAAAAATCCCTTCAAATCTTTTAAATCGTTAAAGGGATGGATAAAAAGAACAGTAAGAGTAGCCTTACTCTTAGTCATAACAGGAGCTTGTCAGAATTGCCAAAACCATCTGCATATTTCAACACTACAGAAAAGTACCAGTAACTCGTAGAAACCCTATGCAAGTACATCACTCAACATAGATCCCTTCTCAGATATTCAGGTGAATCACATTTCCAAAGTGCACATGATGACAGAATCATATGCAAGTATTAGCTAATTTGAAAAAAATTAAATATCTGCAAATCCAGCTGAAAAACAATCTTTACCTGGAGAGAAATAAGACCAAGAGCTGCTTTTCCTCTCTAGGTACATCTTCACTTGCAACTAGAACAAGCTCTGCCCGGGTATTCCCCAAATACTTTGTCAGTACCTATGCTGAAGATATTTCTTCTCAAAAGAATGTCTTTAATTTTGCACTAGAACTTCTTGGGAAAAGTAAAGGACTACAACAGTATTTTTCACAAATATCAATACATGATCACACAAGGAAGTCTGAAACTCGAGTGTCAGCTGGTATCCACTAACAATGCTTATTGCAGTGGAACTTCTCTCCTCCCTCCTCAAATGAGAGGTGTACTTGTGGGACTAATCCTAATTGAGGTCACACAGTTTCTCAAGTTGTATGAGCAGAAAAGAGTTGAATTGCTCATCAGAAGATATCTGATGTTCACGGTTTCCCGGAAAAGGCACTTTTTGGCTGATTCCTCCACTCTGCAGTTCAAACTACCATTAGATCATAAAGGCCCAAGAGATCAAAGGAAAAATAGTATTACCTCAAAGAATCTCACGTTTCTTGATTGCTCCCCCACAGATGAGCTGCTGCAGCCAGATCCCATCAAATGGCAGGAACACAGCGTAGCAGCAGTGCCCTAATGAAGATAAGGCACTACAAAGTATATCTGAGCTGGTTTTCTCCACCAAAGTCTCAGCCTCTGTTCAGGTCACAAAGGACTTTGGACAGTTTGTTCCTGGCACGTTTCAGGCTCAGCTCACACCATGAGCATGACTTGCCAGTGGTGAGAAACCATGAAAGAGGAAGAGGGGAAGAGTCCTTAGGCCCTTTTGCAAGGTCACCAGTAGCAGGTGCCTAACAGGGAACTGAGATGTGAGGAAGAAACACAAGCTTTATAGGGATAAAAATCTTGTGCATGCTGAAAAATTATTAATGGGTAATTCCCAATGAGGACAGCAAGGCAGGCAGGAGCTTTCATGCCTACTGCTAGGGGAGTGTGGGAAAAGAAGAAAAAAAAAAAGAAAGAAAGAATAAATTAGACTTTTAAGACAAATTCTTTATGCAATTCCACTTGGATATAGTAGACCTGACAAAAAACAAAACAGTATCTCCAGAAAGAAACAACTGTTGTCCATTTTGCTCATCTCATGGTTTAGACTGACTAAGTGGGTTGCTGAGTGTCAGAATTTGAGATTTCATTGCAGCATGACTAAAGGAAGAAAGAGACTGGTAGGAGAAGAGACAACAAATGGTATCAAAATTTCTAATTTCTTGGCCTCCATTTTAAACTTAGTTCTCCTCTAGTGGCTAAAAGGAGAAGGTCTGAAAAAATTATACAGTGCCTCATTAGAAATTCACTTCCTTCCATGAAGAGTGCAAGAAACAGGAATTTCCACAGAGCTTTAAAATATTATTTCATTTGCCCACTGATCATCTTGGTCAAGTAGCAGAGCTACAGCTAGCACCAAAACTGGCACCACACTGGTCTCATCTCTTGCTTAAAGTCATGATGGGACAGGTTAATGCCGGTGAGTGGGAAATAGAAGGTGGCTGTCATCCTTGGGATAATGACCCTTAAGCAGATGTTTTTAGAGGTTTTCCTACAATCCTGGAAATAATACCGCCAATCTTATTCAGTGCAAGATTTAAATGCCTGCTAGGAATGGCACTCTCCCCTCAAGCAATGGAGGCAGTGAGAGCATACATGTGAATTTGAGAAGGAACTGCAACACATAACACCAGGTTAGAGACCCACCTGGAATTCCAAAGCTTTACAATGATGGCCTGGTTAAAAAGCAAAGACTTTGAGCTTTGCTTCCAAGAGTGGTAGGAGGCAGCTCTGAAAAGGGATCCTCCCAGACAAGCCTCCCAAATAGAGGAAGTTACTAGAAGACAGAGTTGTACCCAGAGTCAAACAAAGGAAGCACAGCTGAATGACTGACACCACAGGCTGAGAGGAACTGATGAGAGAAAGGCACTGCCTATAAAACATGTAGGAGGGGGGGTTCTATACATAGTGGCTGATAGGAGCATCTTCTGGCTTTCAGGGCTCCTGCAGAGCCACAGCACAATAAAAACGTATCGTGACAAACACTTCAGGAAAGGGACAAGAGGCACACAGTTGCAAAGACAGAAGTCAGAAGAGAATACAGTAACTTCATCGAGACACGGGAAATGTCAGCTAACAAGTTCAGACTGAACTCCAAGAAGCTGGGGAAGCAGACATAAATACAATTCACTGAGTAGAACTATGAAAGTGTAAAAAAGAAGGAATAATATGATTTTGCATGAGACACAAGGTAAAAAAGGTAAACAGAAAGGAAACATATAGGTGCAGTAGAGAAAAACCACAACAAAGTTTATAAGAAAGACTTTGCATATGGAATCAGAGCTAATAACTATGACAAGAAAATTATACCTATCCTTGCAAACAAAGGGAAAGCACACAGCAGTAAGGCTTGAGGCAGTCTCAAAAGATGAAATATTGTATGCATATGACAAAACTAAAAAGAATGAGAGCAGTTTTAAATCACAGACTAGTATCAACACCAAGGACATATTTTTGTGTAGCAGGAACAAAATAGATAACACAGCTAAATGGCTCCAGAGACAGGAACCCAAGATCAGAATTATATCTTCACATCTTTGCTAGAAACAGACAGGCAGGTAAAACAAAAGATAAAAGAAAATCAATATGAATGTCAAAGAGTAGAACTGTGTTCAGACTATGTGCTCGTTGTCCACCCAAAGACCACACTGTTACCTGAAGAGGTATGAGCATTACAACACAAACCTTTCCTAAAGACATTAAGTAAACTCAAAGATTATTTAGCTTTACAAGCTGTAAAACTGTCTTCTGAAGTTTTCAACTCACAAACTGTGCTGCAGTTATTGAGTAGTCAGAAAGAGTTGGGTCTCACTGAAATCATGCTAAAAAAAAAAAAAAAAGAAAAATCAGAGTCCTGAAATTTTTCAGTGAGGCAAAAGGGACCTTTCAACACACAATTCTGAGGTTCCCAGTGTCCAGAGGTTTTGTGCCATGTTTGCTTCTGCTGAGGGAACAAACTATCACCTAAATGTGGAAAAAAAAAATTTAAAGTCTGACAAGTAGTTAAACTCACACCATAAAATTGTAATAATATCCAAGAGCAGCATATCAACAGACAGAGAAGACTTTATAGTAAGGTCACTGCTAGTACAGCTACAAGTTAAAAAAAAATGATCAAGGGATATATCAGTGACTTCTGTAAGGCAGTCTTGTAGCAGAAAAACAGAGCATCTGAATAAGAACATGAACTGTTAAACCAAACTCGTTTCAGACCACTTCAAGGTAACAGCTGGGGGTGGGGGAGAGGGAATCAAAAAGGAAAAATTTATATCAACTGCACCTGCATAATCAGACACTGCAGGAAAAAACTTGATACTCCAGCACATTTTAACTGTCAAGGCGTTTTGAAAAATACTTCAGTGTTACACACAGCGAGAGAAAACACTTTGGCTGTGTACTATAAAATTCTTCTTAAAAGTTTCTTGGAAGTATGTGGGAGTCACTCTGAAATAGAACTGTTTCTCTGGAGGCTCTAAAGATACAGAGCATTCCCCACCAGGGCCGTGACTGCTCCCAGCACAGAGTTGTGATGTGCATTAGGATATCCAGCTTAAGCAATAGGCTGCAGTTGTGCCGAGATGCACAGAAGATTTTCAAACATAGTAGAAATCACCAATTTCACCATAAAAAAAAAAAAGCACACAATAACATTGTCCTGGGGTAACATTATGGTATGAAAATATGTATCCCATTTCGTCTGCTCTGGAGGCTGGCTCTGGTGCCTTTAAACTGAGCCTGCGAGAGGGAAGAAAGAACTGAGATACTTTTGTTTTAAAAACAAAATTGGTGTTCAAGGACAGACAGGCTACTGGGGATATACTCGGCGGCAGTGGGGAGTGGAGTACGCTCGCTTTCCAGCCTGCTTTCGACTCTTTTCTCCGGATAAAGTTTTCCTGGGATCTTTTTGGAATTTCTCCCTTTCTTCTTCTTCTCTTTGGGACGGTTGCACAACATCGGAGCACACCGGGAGACTTTTCTTCCCAGGCCCCAGTAGGGGCCTTCCCCCCCCGACAGCCCTGAGGAGGAGGATATAGACACTAACACCTACACCGGACTCTGAAATCTTTCCAGGTTTCTCTCCACAGTGAGAGATTTTATTATTTAGCATTATTATCCTTTTCTGTGTGTTCTGTTAAATAAATAGTTTTTATCTCTTTCACTTTCCTCCGAGGAAAAATAATATTTTTTCCCGAACCTGGTAGGGGGAGGGGTGGTGGCAACCTGGTTTTTTTTCCCCTCAGGAGATATTTTCTTCCAAATTTGGCCAAACTGGCACAAACATCATTATCACAGACAATTATCTTGACACCTGGGAACTAAAAAAACCTGTCAGATATTACCTCAGTGACCACTGTAATCAAAGCAATGGACCATTTTCTCAGCCATGATATCTGAAAATGTGAAGTATCATTACAGTAAACCGGGCTCTCTTGTCTTTGTGTGATTTACCCGGAAATGGCAAGTCAGGCATGTCACACACCATTTCCACAACAGAGAAGTCAGTTGAATGGCAAAACTAAATAGCAGTTAAAATTGTTATGGCTAGTCAAGATGGAAAAAAAAAAAAAAAAAGTGTGGCAGGCCATTCTTAACTGAAGGAACTGATAAAATATTCAAACAGCAGAAGAAGGGAGCTCAAGGCAGCTCCTCTGTGACAGTAAGACATGCACTCTGCCACGTGACAATCACATACAGCGGTTTGTGCAGCCTCGAGATGCACAAAAACAACCCTCCTAAACACAGCAGAAGAAAGATCAATTACCAGAAAGGTTAAGTGATTACTGGCATTAGCAGGACAACATAGATCTTACTGGTTGTAACAGGACATTAAACAGCTTACTTATAGAAAACATTTATTTTATGCTCCTCACAGTGGTTTTGACACATCTTTTGCAGGAGAAGAATTTACCAGTATGTAAGGCCTGTGGCAGAACAACACATAGCACTGATTATTTTTTCCTGCAAGCACATTATGAAAGCACAAGAAAGTGCAAAACAAAGGAGAGAACCTGGATGTTAAACTGCTTTCACTATCTCCCTTTTAACTTTTAATAATGAATAAAATGAAAATAACAATTATTAAAGCTACACTTAACCTGAAAAGGTAAGAAGAGGAAAATAATATTAGGTCGGAAAAGAGACATTACTAAAGCTATTTTACTAGAACAGTGTCATCAATTTCAATCCAAAGTTTCTGTAAGTTTAGAAACAAAATCAAAATCCCCCCGCTTTAAAAGTAAGCATAACCACTCCTTGATATACACAGTACCCAAAAAAGAATGTAAATATATTTGTACTTTATTTAGTCATCACCTTATTTACTCATCACCTTGTATACAGTTTCACTGGATATTCATTAACACGTGAAAATGTCCACTGTATTTAATAACTAATTAGAGTGGAAGCTAGATGATGTGATCCCAAACTCAAGCCTTGGGCTGTGGAAAGGCACGTGCTGCTCAACAGGCTATTGAAATATAAAGACAGTGCTTGGAGCAGAGGAAGGTTACAAGCCCCACGTTAGCTGAGCTCACTGCAGCAGAAGTGGGGGAGCACACGCCTGCCCTCAGCAACGAGCATTTGTGGTTCCATACAGGATGAGGGTGAAACAATAAGCTGCTCTTCAGAAATGCACCTCTGGTATCAAATGCCTTTTTCCTTCCTTTTCAGTTGTGAGCCACTAAGCCACAGGAACATCGTGACTGTATGTCTGATTGCTGCAAGAGTATCAGAAAGCACCTCTGAAGTGTCATAATCTGTAATTTAAACCTGTAATACACCTTAACACAATAGACTGCAATATCCCTTCAAAGGCAGAAGAGGTGTTCCTTATACCACCATTTTTTAGTCAGGAAGAAATTTCTCTTTTAAGTGGATTTCAACACACAAACTAACTTACATTAACTGAGACAGCAGTCTAAGGCACACAGCAGAGGATCTGTATTTACAGTCAGTTAGATGAAGTCTGACACAGATGGTAACAGGTAGGACATCTGACATTATAGATGATACCACGTCCTTAAACAAATTCTATTATGCCCAGGTATGCATTGAGCTGCAGCAGTTTCAGATAACAGACTGACCTTTCTTCCATATGGGCTTTGATACTTAAGTAAAGGAGGACAAATTAAGGACAAAATATAGGCTTTCACTTTGAATTTTGCCTCCCCTTCTCCACTTCTTTCACGTGCATTACCAGGTATAAAAAACATACACAGCAAATCACCACCAAGCTTTCAATACTCAGTTCACCAGGATGCAAGTGGGATTTCATTCGCATTCAGTAGCGCTGCGAAGGGAGCAGACTCAATTAAATCATTCACGCTTTTTAGAATTCTCCATAGCTAACCTCTAAGAGAATTATCACAGTGCAATCAGACCATATCCTCACCAAAAAGGTAGCCCAGAAACACGAATATGCCATGCTGCGTTTCTGAATTACTGCAAGCAGCTGAGCAAGCAACTTATTAGCTGAACAGGAAGCCAGGCATGCTTGAAAATACAATTACTGCAATGTTAATGTGTCACTGTCACTGATCTGAACTTTAGAGCTGCCTTCACAAAGGGATAGTGACCAAGAGTGATAACTATGAAATGCATGGGGTGGGAAGCTGTCATGTAACTGTTGCCAGAGGTGGGGGGGGGTCTTTGCTTTAACTGCTGCTTATATGCTTTTATAACTTTTTTTTTTTTACCTTATCAAAACACCAAGTAAAACCCTACAATGCAGGAAATTCTTTGATGTTTTGGATTCTTCCCTGTAAAATTTCCCTCTCCCCAAGCATCTGTATACATCAGAGGCAGCTATAGATACTCCAAAGCATGGTTTTAATAAACTGAGATACATATCAAGGACCTGGTTTAAAAGTATTTCAAGATTTAATGCTTCTGCCTCCTTGTGGCAGATGCTGGCATGAGCCTCCCTCCAGAGCTGGTTCAGCGGCAAATACATCTGTCAGCTCTGAAACGCACAGAAACGTTGGCTCTCCTATAAAATCATCAAAAAGCAAATTACAGTTAATATTTTAACTGAGTGAGAAACCACAAGAGTTGCAGGACAGAAAAAAAAAAAACAGTTGCAGGAAAAAATTCACTGGAAAATTTGTGGTGTTCCTGCCTCTTCCTGAGTTAATGGCTATTTAGCAAATCTCTGCAGACACCAGCTCAGGGGAAAGCAAAGCTGAGCTGAGTCCTGGTACTCATCTAGAGGCCTTAGCAAGCTGAGCCAACAGGAGTCAGTGGCTTTGATGTAGAAAGCATTAAGTTGCTTGAGACTTGGTCTGTGGAATGCTTACTCATCTTTTTGGTACACTGACACAAATACAATATGCCATGGTGATGGATTACTGTCCCAATGCAACAGAAGCTGGAAAAGCTGACCTGCCCTATATGTGAAAAATATTCTCTACAACCAAGAATAGCCTTCAAATTTAGATCGCAATAACACACGTTTAAGTAACAATAGAACAGCTGTAACAGTTCAGAGAAAATGTCCAGGTGGGTCCTGTACTCCTCCAGTCCAGAGATTAGAAACTGCTCCAGGAAAACGTGCAAAACAAGACCCAAGCATGGAACTGTACTGCTCCAGAGTGAGCAATCCTGTTTTCTGAGCCCTACTAAAGTGACAGTGTTCAGAGTCAAGGGTTAGATATGCATCAATATGCTGAACACACCTCAGTAGACTTTTTTTCCTGAGGAGTTAGTCAGCTTCTCAGTTTGTTTTAGGCCCCTTCAGTGAAGGACTTCAGTCAGACTTTTAACACTGAAACCCAAGTATGTTGCAGGATCCATGCCACTTTTACCTAAGAGTTTGCCAATTCCTTGATAGAGTTCAGGCAGATTTCCTTCCTCACGGCACTTCCAAACTACAGAAGAGTTTTTAATCAGGACTCTTGCTGGTTGCAAGTTCAAAATATATAACATATATCAGTAATAATATATTTATGTAATAAAATGGAGTAGCTCTTGAGAAAGATCATATCAAGTGCAATATGAGAGAAAGACTGAAATACTCAAAATTGATTCGGCAGATGCTTCTATACTGTAATGGGGCAAAGTACACAAGGAGTTAAAAAACTACTACAAACTATGTCCCTACATGAAAGCTTTCTCATGGAAGACAAAAAATAATCACTGCAACCTTAAACATGAGGAATTCTGAAACTGTTCTGGCACAAGAGTAGCCACTTAATTGTGGCATGAGAACACTCTAGTTCATGGACATTTCCCATATCAGTCAAAACACACAGCCTTTTATGATTTTTTTTCCTCATACTTCTTAAAGAAGATATATCAACAGTCTTACAACCATTGTTATAGGGAGGATTTCATATTAATGTTTGTACTGCAAAGACTGGTACAGCCACTATTGCTTAGTAACTATAAAACTTCTCATATACTGCATTTGGGAAGTAACATCCTAGAAGAAACAAGATTAAGGAGAAGTTAGAAGACTGGACTTTTAAAAAAAAAAAAAGGCAAAGCTTAAGATAAAATAAGTTTCTACTTCACAATGCAATTTAGTTAGTTAAATAACAGACTGAAATGAAAAGATACCAGTCTACTGCCCTGAGATGAAAGACTTAGGCCTGATGACTAGAACTGCAAGCAAGCAGCCAAAGGGCATGGAAGTCAGAACTTAATCCTATTTTCACTTAGTTTCCCTTAGTTACTTTTCAAAATAAATGTTAGCACAATATTCCTAGATAAAAATCAAAACATAGAAATCTATGTGGCCATACAGATGCCAGTAGCTCAGATAATGCTTAAAAACCTGAAGTTTGTCAATATGTAGTCATTCGATATATGCATTGTCCTATTGCCCCAGAGAACAGGGAACATCCCTGATTGAAGCTGAGGAGCAATATATTTATTTTACCAAACTGTATATTGACTGTAGGATTCACGCTTCCTTTATTAGAAGTGGAATCTCATGAACAACTCCTGCAATGTCCTCCTCTGGACAATTCATGCTTTTAACTATCTACTATCAGATACCTGTAGTATACTTCACTCAGTAGGACAGATAAACTCCTTCAGAAGTTCACAGTGTAGTATGAGGAGATGCACTACATTCTTTAAGGGACATAGTTTCATTGTAGTTTTATTTTCCAAAGGAATCCAGACAGCTTGCTGGCCTACTGCATAGGGTGTCCTACTATAAGGACTAAGTATTCTACAATTTTCTCCTTGTATGGTCTATTTTCAGTTCAATACAGCTAGATTTCCACTGAGACCATAACATCATCTGTCTATATATTCTGTCAAGTGTTCCCAAGACCTACTTCAATTGTTTTTCTAAGCATAGGGCCTCAGCTGTAGGTCCTCAAATAAAATGCGTGCAATATTGATCAAAGTCCTGCTTGCACTCCATTCAAGATTCAATATATTCCTATTAGATGGGTACAAGCAGAGCTTGATCTTTACTGGATAAGCAAGCATTGTACTGCAGGACACAACAGAGCTCAGTTGTTCTAAGTGGCTCAGAATTTTATCTAGTCTTTGGAGCTCCATCTAAAAGTTACTGGGAGGATTAACAACAATTTTCCCCCTCGCTCCTTACAGTCAGCCATGGTTATGAAGGCACACAGCACTATTTTGCTTACCACTTCTACTGCCCACAAATGTAAACCATGGAAAGAAAGTTCATGTGCCTTAAGTCTAAGATTCATTAGCATGCTCTGCCAGATTATCATCATCTCCCTCCACAAGTTTTTGATGAGTACGTTTGCAACCTGAACAGTACTCTAGTTTTCCCTTCTTAATTTTGCACCTATGCAATTGACGTTCGCATTTTAACCCGTGCACGAAGAGGGATTCAAATCAATCTCATCCATCAAGGCACTGTAACTTATTCTTGGGAGTTCAGATGCTTTCCCCATTTGAGCACCATTCACACTTAATAGAAAAAGAAACCAAAAAAAAAAAATCTCATTTTGCCAGAGTCACATTTTCCTTACATTGTTCATCACAACTTTATGTTTCCATTGAAGCCTGTAGGATTTCTTCTTTCACTACTTCAGCCTTTTCAATAACTTCTTAGTGGCTTTTCTTTTTGAAGCTTTAATTCAAGTTTGTACATCTATGCAAATTTTGCCCTGATACATTAATTGCCTTGCACATCCACTACAGCTGAAGCAAGAAATACAGTGGATTTATGGCAATATGTAAGTCAAGTTTATACAGAATTGGTTTTTCCAGTTCTTTGCCTACGTTATCCCTATTTCAATTTCCTTCTTAGAAAACCTGAATATTTCATTTAGAATGGAATTAAGGTCCTGGCCTCCCTCATCAGTGGACTTTGAGGTATTACTGTAAGTTACTCATAGGCCTTTGGCATTTCTAACAATCCTATCTCCCCCAAATGTGTGAAACATTGGTGGCTTTTTAAAATAATGCCAGCCAAAGCTGATAGCCCACTTCACAGGTAGGGTGATGGTCACCCTACAAAATGTTTTCAGACACTGGCAGAGCTACAGAGTAATAAAGATATTCATCATGGACCTTTAAAACAAAAGTCTTAGCTAGGGTACCAAACTATGGATAAAATCAAGTAATGCAAGCTCTGGTGACTTTGGGGATGTTAACTAGCTTCCGCTAGGAAGACATCGTGAAATTCTCAAAGAATTTCCCCCTAAGTCTAAAAGCTGGTCATCAGAATGAAACAGGATCTCTGAACACACTGGGAGAAACAGCACCCTGAACCTTACATTGATTTAAATCACCAATACAAAAGTCTCATTTTCTTTCTTGAACCATATTCTTGCCTTTCAGTTAACTTCTACCATTGCTTAGCATTAACAAGTTACTGAGCCACTGTTAATACAGAACAGGGGGGATAAGGCTTTCATTTCCTGATTGCAGTTTGATTTCAAATATCAAAACAGCTTGACGGAACAAAAATGGAGCACTCACACAATTAAGATCTTAACTCAGTAGGCAACTAATCTGTGCCTTGAAACATAAGGACTAACAGGCATCTTGATATAACTGAATTTTATCAGTGTTCAATGACTATTAAAGCTTATGTAGAGCCATGTAGTAGACAGTAGAGCTCACAAGCTGTTGAAGCAAACCTTAAATACCAAGATCTCTAGTTAACAAAAGCTTCTTAGCCAAGACCAGCTCCAAGATCAGACAAAGGGACTCTAGAAGAGTCACACATTCAGAAAACCTGGGACAAACAGACTGACTTTGAAGACAGAGAATATCTGTTTCTCTGACTTTGAGTTAAACTGAATTGTATCCCTTTGAGGAACTGGTCCATATGTTCAAGAGGTATTTTCCATCTCCAGCTTTTATGATTCATACATAGATTGCAATTTCATTGCTACAGGGTAAATACATTTTAAATTAGACTATATAAAGAAGCTCTAAAGTTGCCATGACAGTTGCAGCAAAACGCCTTGTCGTTTCTCATTACAAATCATAACCTATCTTTGTAAGCAAATTAGCTTTTCAGCTCTTCCCCCAAATGTAGCCTGCAAATTTATTTTTGTTGATCCACCAATTGTTTCTTTCAGATTTGCATGGTTAATTATCAAACAGAATGATCATCACTTAGATTATTAAAACAATCCATCAGCCAGCTTTGTTCTCTTTCATGTGAAAGATAGGAAAGGGGAAAGGCTCTTAAAGAAGTTTTTGTCTGGACCTTGTTTAGAAAGGCAGAGAAACAGTTCTATGCCACCAGCCCTGATGTGACCATCTTCCCTAGACATGCCCCCAGCTCCAGATCTGCCCCTGGACACAGCTCAATGCCAGCTGTTTCTCCTCCAGAGGTTAGCCCTCTCCCTCAGCTAATGTTTGGTCTGGAAAACCATCAATCCCTTTGTTAGTGCAGCTGATGGTGGATCCAGCCATGTCTCTTGGTTGCATTTCCTTTCCAGGTGTAAGACTTCAGGAGCATGAAAGATGAGAGGCACAAAGAGCAAAGTCCATCTGTTACTTTTAAATACTAGAACAAGGGGGCAAAAGGCCCTTAAAAATAACTTAAACTCTTCTGCTCCCACCTATCTTGCAATCTTTAAAAACATTGGAACACTGAAGAAAATGGGGGGATACAGTAGTATGTGTGTAGGCTGCAATTGTCATACTAATTATCTTTTGCATCAAATTGATTGCATTAACCAGAAAGCAGAATTAAAAAAAAAAAAAAAACAACCCTATGAACAGTTCATTCCAAGAACAATTAAATCTAAAGTAAGAAGAATCATGACGAATTGCTGACAAGTGTTAAAACATCATCTGTTGGCACATTCTTTTTCTTTTAAGATGTCATAGCAAAGTCAAAACGAAGATGTCTACAATAGAAGATATCAAATGACACATTTAATAGAACATGAGGCAAGATGTTTGTGTGTAACACACTTTGTCAATCTTTGCTATTAGTCAACACATCGGGGATACTACAGAAAACGTAATGAAAAGACCCTATTGTAAGATTATGTGCGGCTTCAAACAATATTATCTGAAGTTTATCTGACAAGATCTGAACCTTGGGAAGAGTCAAGAATAATGTTGCTAGACACAGCAAGGAGATAGTTTCCTTAAAAGACTTACAGATTTAAAGAGTTCTGAATTCAATCAATCCACTATAGAATTTTGTTAGAATTCAACTGTGTAGCTGTGTGAACAACAAAACTAATTAAGCCTGATAGTGAATGTACACACATCTTGCAGCTGATTGACTTTAACGGAATTATTCCTTGAGCTCTGAGGTAAGCTCATCCCTTAACCAGAAAATCAGCACAGGAGAGAAAGTTTAACCTCATTCTTGAAAAAATACAGAAACCAGCAACTGAGTCTTTTGCCCTAGTGTTAGGAAATTCCTAACATGGCCAACATAACAGAGCTAATTATGGACATCAAGATTGAGGGCAGACTGGGCTGCAGTGATCCTGCGTTGCTGGAGTTTGCAGTCCTGATAGACACAGGTCACGTAAAGAGTAAAGTTAGGCCCCTGAACCTCAGGAAAGCAAACTTCCAGCTCTTAATCAACAGGAACCCCTGGGAGACTGCCCTCAGGGACAGGGGAGTAGAACAGAGCTGGTAGATCTTTAAGGAAGTCTTCCAGAGAGTGCTAGAGCTAGCAATCCCCAGGAGCAAGAAATTGGTCAAGGAAGGCAAGCGACCAACATGGCTGTGTAGGGAACTGCTGGTCAAACCAAAGGGAAAGAAGCAAATGCACAGTGGAAACAAGGACAGGTAATCTGGGAAGAGTACAGAGATGACATTCAGTTGTATAGGGATGGGGTGAGGAAGGCCAAGGCTAAGCTGGACCTGGATCTGGCAAGGGACAGAAAGAATAACAAGGGCTTCTACAGGTATATTAACCAGAAAAGGAAGGTCAAAGAAGGTGTATTGCCCTCAATGAACAATGCTGGAAAACTGGTAATAACAGATGAAAAGACTAAGGAACTCAACAACTTTTTTGCCTCTGTCTTCAATGGCGATTTCTCTTCTACGCCTCTCAAGTGGATGGAGAGCATGTTGGGGGCCACATTTCCTAGTTCAAGTAAAGAACAGGTTCATGATCACCTGAGGAACCTGAACGTAAATAAGTCTGTGGGGCCCAATGAAATACATCCCAGAGTCCTGAGGGAATTGGATGATTGCAAAGCAACTCCCCATGATATTTGAAAAGCCATGGCAGTTAGGTGAAGTCCTGGGTGGCTGGAAAAAGGGAAACACTGACCCATCTATAAAAAGGGTAGAAAGGAAGACCCTGGAACCCATGCCAGCCTCACCTCTGTGCCTGGCAAGATCATGGAACAGATCCTCCTAGAAGCTATGCTAAGCTTCAGGGGCGACAATGAGGTGATTCAGGAGAGCCATCACGACTTCACCAAGGGCGAGTCCTGCCTGACCAACCTAGTGGCCTTCTGTGATGGCATGACTACATCAGCGGACAAGGGAAGGGCTACAGATGTCATCTACAGTCCCCATAACTCTGATCTCTCCAAATTGGAGAGGTATTGATTCAATGGACTGTTAAGTGGATAAGGAATTGGTTGGACTCTTGCATCCAGAAGGTAGTGGTCAATGGCTCAGAGTCCTAACAGACATCAGTGACAAGTGGTGTCCCATTGGAAGTCCATACTGGGGCCAGTGTTATTCAATATCTCTATTAATGATGTAGACAAAGGGTGCACCCTGACCAAATTCACAGATGACACACCTGAAGGAGGGGATGCCATCCAGAGGGACCCGAACAAGCTTGGGCAATGGGCCTATGGGAATCTCATGCAGTTTAACGAGACCAGGAGTAAGGTGCTGCACGTGGGTCAGTATCAACACAGACAGGGAGCGAACAGATCGAGAGCAGCCCGGCCCAGAAGGACTTGGGGTTGCAGGTGGATGAGAGGCTGAACATTATCTGGCAATATGCACTTGCAGCCAGTGTGCACTTCATCCTGGGCTGCATCCAAAGCAGCGTGGCCAGCAGGGCAAGGGGATTCTGTCCCTCTACTCCCGGTCTGGTGACAAGCGACCTGGAACACTGCTGTGGGTTCCCCAGCACAGACAAGACAGCAACCTGTTGGAGCAGGTCCGGAGGAAGACCACCACCATGATTAGAGGGATGGAGCACCTCTCCTATGAGGAAAGACTGAGAAAATTGGGATTCATTAGCCTGGAGAAGAGGTTTTGGGGTGACCGAATTGTGACCTTCTAGTACCTGAATACAGCCTACTAAAAGATGAGACTTTTTGCAAGGGCATGTAGTGATAGACAAAGGGAAATGGACTTAAAGTGAAAGAGAGTAAGTTTTTAGATTAGAGATCAGGAAGAAATTCTTTATTGTGAGGGAGGTGGGGCACAGCAAGAGGCTGTCTAAGGAAGTTGTGGATGCCCCATCCCTGCAAGTGTTCAAGGCCAGGTTGGATGGGGCTCTGAGCAACCTGATCTAGTGAAAGGTATTCCTGACCACAGCAGGGGCTTGGAACTAGATGATCTTTAAAGTTCCTTCAAACCCAGGCCATTCTATGATTCTCTCCCACGAACTGCCCAATGGCTACTGAAGGATAGTCTCATGCTCTTCTTTGGTATGGCATTACCAACATCTCGCCTCTGTTGCACTCTTACAATTCCCGTCAAAACACCACATCTCTGAAAGGTTCAGCAAACTTGCATCCTTCCTTTTCTTCACCAAATTCAGTCAAATAGGGAGCAGTCAGCATTCACAGATAAAATACTAATAAGCTTAATTTGCTAAGCCAAACAGGCAAAAAAGACTTAAGGGAGGAACATTCCTGGGAGTTCTCAAATTGAGTCTGCAGTTTTGAAGTGAGGTTTCCAAAAGAGGTTGGCATCTTTCAGTGATGACAGAATGTGACACAGGGAGAATTTTGTCTTTAAGGTTAAAAAACTTGTAGAACCATATAGTTTTCAGTCTTTTTAAATCTTAGTAAATTCTCCTTCTAGAAAAAAATAGTTCTGAGAGACAACATAAGTGCAGCTGACAGATAGCTTTTGGAAATGTCTTACATCTACAGAAGTCATTACAAATGATGCTAGTTTCCCTCATGCCCAGCATACACATTTCTCTAGACAAACTTGAGCATGCTGAGCAGACACTTAGCACAACACATACATTTGGTGTTTGTCATCAAAAGTAATTACACAAAAAGGGAGCAAAAAGTTTGCTGGCCTGGGGAAAAAAAAAAACAAAACAGCTATTTAGAAACATCATTTTGAACAACAGCTTTTTTTTTTTCCCCGCATGATGATTTTTAAGTTTAGCAAAGCTATAGATGGAATCTTCTGAACCTCAGCTTGAAAGTGCAACATACCGATGGTATCTGACTGAGTCATAACTTTCCCTTCCTCGGAAAGAAAAACTGCTATATTCTTCCTCACACCTGCAGAAGAGAAAAACACAATACTGTGTCTTGGAAGAGTCCTCCTATATTTTCATAACCATTACACCTAAAGTTTAACATTTATATACCATAATCAGGGGAAATTTAACATAATTGGTTTACCAAGACTTAGGTATTGGAAACTAATGCCCAAATCCCGTGTTTGGTGAGGAATATATATATCCAACCCACAGAGTAGCCTAGAGGTACCAGATATACAGATTGCAGAAGACAATTAGCCTGCATTTTGTCATTTACATTGACCTATAAAATATAAGCCTTTCTTTTAAATGTAAGTTCGGGGTTCTTTCTAAAGATACCATCAGTCTTCATCCTGCTGTGTTAGTAGTTGTGTTAGACACAAAGCGTTTCTCCACACTTTACAGTACTTCAGAGAAAGCACAGAGAAAACACCTTATCAACACCATTGCTTCCCTCCAGGCACAGGGCCTCACCCTATTGGAGCTTACAACACAGCTTTATGTTCCATTCAGTCAGCTCCTGGTGATTAAGCCCAGACAACAGGTAGCATACTTGGATGAGCAACCTTTGAATAACCATACATACATTTACATTTACTCACATTCTGCCACTGACCATAAAAACAAAACCAAAAAAATAAAATAAAAAAATCAGTTTCCTTTTTTAGTTCCCATCTTATTTCATTTACAAAAGCTTTAACTTTTCAAAGCTAAGTTTATGTTATACTTTGGTTGGCAACAAACATGACTGCTCCTGAGTCTCATTTGGCTGAGTTATCTTCACACAATAAAAATAGCTTACGCATCCTGGTGTACTGATGCATTTAGCTGAGCAGCCAACTCAGTGTGCCCTGCTCTCCTGTTACGTGCAGAGCAGTCACTGAGATTAACAGGTCTGCTCTGCCCTTGCCCATGACCTTGGTGAAGTTGGGGTTGCCAGTGCAGATTCCTGGGGCTTTACAAAACATATGCCAGGTTCCATCTTCCCTTACGCTGGCCCACCAAAAGCCTCATGCCCAGAAGCTGCAGCTCACAGATTTTACTGAGGAAGCACCAAGCTTTGGAGCCAAGCAGAATCTTTAACACCGGGTTTCCAGCTGAACCCAACCAGCTGCAGCAGAAGAGGTGGACAAGTGTAAAAGAGGTGAGACACACGAGAAAAAAAGAGTGGCTAATATTTTGTCTACTACTAATAAACACTGACCTACTACATGGGTCAATCTTTATCAGTAGCAGACAAAATCCCACAAGGCTCTCATGTGCATAACATGGCATATACAGTGGATGTAATAAGAGCAGCAGACCTGGAGTGCTGATCACAGATACTCGAATTTTCCCAACTTTCAGTGAACTTAGTGCAAGGCATGACGTATAAAAGAATAATTACGCTTCTAAGTGTTTAGCTAGTTAAATTTGCTCTTGTAAGGCACTGTCTCCACCTCAAATTCAAATTTAATGAGTGATCTAAGGTAAACCTAACAGAGGCTTGTTGAAATTTAGTGAGTCCATTTGAGAACATGTCAAAAAAGTTCGGTTTCTATCATTGCATACTTGATTTTTCCATGTGCTTATCCAAATGTAACTAGGATCGAAATGCAATGTTGCAAAACCATGATGATGTATGGTATAGAGGTATGCCTAGTTCTGAAAAGATATATTATGGAAAGGAGGTATTTAGGGATTCTTCACTCCATTTATTGCAGAACTGGCAAATTTCCTTTATTAAGTCTAATTAAGCCCGTTGAATTTTGCTTGGTTTTTTGGGTAAACACCAAGTGCCAGGAGGAAGGAACATATTTCCGTGGCTTGGGTTGTCTGGTTTGCCTTTGGAAAGCTGCCAGATCTCATTTCACCATTAAAATTACAGTTTAACCCTAGTAGTTGGACTAAGTCACTATCATTTAGATGAGCACACGGGTGCAGATTAAACCTAGGCCAACAGTGAAGGAATGTTGTTGCCACTTGACAGCTGTTCAGGAGTTTCTGGGAAAATTGTCGGTGTTCTCAGTAAGTTTTCTAGTGGACAGGCACATAACCTAAAGTTTTCTGCCACAGTGTGCAGTGCTCAGCAGAAAAGCAAAGAGCTGAGTCATCAGGGAGACAGTGACTTTCTCAATACTGACTTTATCCGAGTCAGACTTGAGGCACTGAAGGAAAACAAACAAATAAGATTCAAAGCAGCTGAATACATGACTATTTATTACTCTTTATTTAGTATTTAGAACTAGCTATCTTCCACCAGTTTAAAAGAAAACTCCCATCACAGGAATGGATCTTCTGAGCCATTTGTCAAATTATCTCTGTGTTCAGGTAGCCTGCCAGAACCCATGAAGCAAACTCGCTATTACCCATCTCCCTGCTCTAAGTTGTCACGAATTCCACTCGGAGGTGTCTTATTTTGATACAAGCAGGCTACAACAATCCCAGCTGCTACAGCAGCCATACCTGGTACAGCTTCCTAAAACTAAATAAATGCTCTACTCTCATGCTGCACAATTAATCACAAGCTTCATTTTGACCTTGTGCACTGTAAAAGAGACTACTGAACTGACACCTGTCTAATTATCTTCTTATCAACACATTACTGCTCCAACACATACACAGGAAAAATACAAGGGCAAAAACAAGGCAAGGGGAAAGCAGGGACACAGACATAACAGGGACAAAGCAAGAGAGAGAGATTATGTGTACTGAAATCTCTGACCTGGAATTCAATGAAACAGCTGCCACAGTAAAGCTGGAATATCACCTTTCCTAGCTTCTGTCTTCCTGATTGGTATACTGGTATTTCCATCATCTCAATCACAAAGAAGCTGTATTATAAGCTATCTTATGGAGAGCTAAAATATTTCACCTGTTTAAAACACAGATAACACACTGAATGTTTATCAACATCCACTGTCTGTCCAGATTCCTCTAAGAAACTGCTAACCACTGTGTACTAAAATATATTACTTATCCCTGTGTTTAAAGAGCAGGATATTGAAGAAAAAGCACATTCTGGCCTTAAGGCACTGATGACAAGTCCAGCAATGGACAAAGTTCTGACTACCAGCAAGAAAGCAATGAGCTTATTTTGCCACTACCAGAAAGTCAGAGCAATAACTCTGTAACAAAGCAGCAGTGGAGCCAGACAGAGGAACATTATAGAATCACAGCTGAGAGCCCTCCTGTCCTGTGGCCCATTGGACATCGTTTCACTTTCTGCATTTTTAACTTCATTAGCTCATAAACTAATGCCTTGCTAATAGATAGGAGGAGGAGAAAGATGGTGAAATATTCTATATTATTTTTAATGGCATTTAATACACGCCAATTATTCTGCAGGATCATTTAGCACCTAATACTGAAGAGGCATTCGTATATTTCCAGAAAGTAATATAATCTAAGCATTTCTAAAGATAGTCTTGCTAACAACCTTTGTGCAAGAGACCTGGAATATTGCCACTAAGATGCCAGCCAACAGTGGAGACCAAATGAATCGTCAGATTTCACCAGCTTCCTAGTGGGCTCATGAGCAAGAAAAGTCAGACTTATCACTATCTTCTACCTGCATACAAGGTGGATTTGTTTGTGAGATCTGACTAGGTGCTACCGACTTTTTGCCGCTCATTAATTGTTAGGACACAGCAAATTAGGAAGATTGCTGTCCCATTACTCTTCCTTTTAGGAGATTTTATCTTTCAATGCCTCGACCTTAAGCTGGCATCTGAAATATCTGGTTTCTTCTCTTTTTTCTAAAGAAAAAAGAGGGTATTTTTCTTAATTTTCTTCATTTTTACTAGCACGCAGTTCTCAAGTCATTACCAGTAATGAGGGAATTGTTAATGCTAAAACTGCTTCTAGGGACAGCCAAGCTGCAAAGTTGAGTGCCTTGTGTCCCAGACTGCCCGTGTACCTATGATTCCTAATGTCAGACAGACTATCCCACACAAGGATTTGCCATCACTGTAAGAAGCTCTGCCTTGGCTGTGATCCCACTCAGCAAAAGCAGCATCGTGTTAGAAATAGCTGTATCATCATGCTTGATAAAGTGCCACTTCCTCATTCATTTTCATCAGTGGTAAGAGCCAGTTGCCCTTCAGGAAGCACACACAGCCTTCCGAGTACCACAGAAGGACTAAGTTCAGAGCTTCTCACAAAATTGCTGTAGACTTCTTCACACATGAAGGAATGCTACTAGCCAAGAACACAGTGTGGGCAATTTTGGCTCATTAGCATCTGTATCTCCTCCTCGATTCCATCCCTCAAGCCAGTTTAGTGCATCTGAAGGCAGTAAGATCCCACACAGCTCCATGGATGCCAGTTCAGAAGCTGAGATTTGGTATGGCTTTCCTGCCTATCCCCCAAACCCCTTAATTCAATAGATTAATTCCTTGACTTCAAAAAAATCAGCCTTTTTAGACTACTGGCTTATTATTCTGACATCGAGAATGAGGAATGCTTGAAGAAACCTTGCTTGAACCAGGTACTAATACCTCTTTCCCAGGGCAGTCAGAAGGAACCTCTAAATCAAGTTTCAAAGATGCCTCCCCTGCAACAAGACACTTTCCCAGGCTCAAGGGGCAGTGGAAAAAAAACAAAACAAAACAAACAACACTATCCTCTGAACAGATTCATATAAAAAAAAACTTGAGCATACAAATTCCATGTGTCCATGAGAGCGATGAGTTGATAGAAACTTATTAGAAACCCTCCCCAGATAGCATATTTGAGATAGATAAACATGCTTCAGTTTATCCAATACAAAATATAAGTATGTCTGTGTAGCACAAAGCAAAACAAGTCAGGTTAAAATGTGTTATTTTCTGTAACTCATTGACTCCCCCTTTTCAAATCTCTCACCCAGTGGACCTTCCAACTTCCCTTAGATAAAGGAAATGAAAAAAGAAAAAACTTGGGGGAAAGAAGGAAGAAATCAATTTAACTTTTTACATTTCTTAGATGCATCAAAGGTCTCAGCTATGTAGTTCTATTAGGTTTCTGTATGTATTCTTGTAAGATGCATGTGGAAAAGCCTTCACTGGGTTCACTGCATGAGACTGAAGAAAATGCAGACTATGAATTTTGAACTTTAATCTTTTTCTTTCCTGGAAAGTCATCTTAAAAAAAAAAAAGTTTAAATAAACTATATATAGATGCTGGCAAGTTGCAAGGCTGAATACAAATCTCTGATCCAATACAAATATTTTGCCACTCAGCTCATAAGAGCGCACAGCAGTACCCCAGTCTCCCAAACGGAACCGCAGCAAGCCTATACATCCTCACAGTTGGTACTGGCATTTATAATATCCATGAGGCAAGTTTATAAGCTTATTAAACCCAAAACACAGAAGACAAAAGCTTACAATAAACAAGGATGAAAAAGAAAGGATTAGAGTGGAAATGACAAAGGAAAACGGGAGTCAAACGTGAAGGGTACAACATACGTGGAGGGAAATTACCACGGGCACGCTTTACTACATTATAACAATTTTTTTTTTTCCCTGCAGATGTTGGATAGTCTAGACATACTTTCAAGCAACATTCCTGGTAGTTAATCCCTCAACTCTGCTAGTGGTTTGACAGGGCTGTAACACTACAAACAATCTTTATTATGCACTTACATTTCCCTCCCTTCTCAAAAAGGAAATCAAGTGTGTAGAGCATAAGGTGCATTTCATATGATTTGTTAGGATGATCTCCTCCTGACTTAGGAATCTGTACCCCATTAACAGACAACTGCAGATACACACAGGAAGAGGGGAACTGTACTCGCACATATTAGTGATCCTCCATGAACTTTTTCTTGCTCACCGTCTAACGCCCTAGGACAGAGCAAGCAATAACCACTAAAAAGAGTTAACCTTTTGTCTATGCATTCTTCATTTTTACCATCAACAGTAAAAATTCAATGTTGAAAAAGTGAAAGACAGAAAACTTGGAAAACTTTGCAAGAAAAAACCCCATATTTTTATATGAAGAAAAAGCACAAAACTCTCTCAACACTTTGTGAAAACAGAGCTATTTAGACTGGAAGGATATTGAAATAGGTAGCTAATAGCCCATGAAGCATTTAACCACTTTTTTTCCCCATCCTAATCTGAATACAAATTAAATTCATGGTTGCTTTTTCTTTAGTTTTTGAGGCCAAATCAACTTAGTCAAAGTTTCCTCTCTTAGTGTACACGTGTCCTTCAAAAGGAAAATCCAGCAAATCAGATCAAGGGTTTGCTCATCAGGATAATTTAAATTTTTTATAGTGTCAAGGGGGAGTGGTGGTTTTAGTTTTTGTGGGTTGCTTGGTTTTTTTTTAAAAAGTGAAGGTAGAAAGAGGTAGGAAAAAAACAAAAGTAGAGGCTGGAAGAAAGCAATGCCAGTACAGCCATTACTGAAAATTTACCTGAAGAGTTTTTAAAGACAAAATTGCTTTAGTTGAAATACATTGTTCTTTAATAACAAAAGCAAGCCATGTCCTTTTCTATAGTCAAAAAAGTCTTTTGGTTTTGATAAAGTAACAGAAACTCTGAATACCATTCAAATTCGTATAGAGAATCGTTAACAATAATATTGTGCCCTGGCTATCACTGAAGAGCCTTCTGGCTTCAATTTTGCTTTACAACAAGCTTTCCTTGAGTTTTGACCACTGTAACCACTTCACAAAAAAACTCAGGGGCAGTGGGGGGGGAAGGCTAGCACAGGAGAACACGACTTCATGCATTGCCAAAGGACATCAAACACACACACTCCTAGCTTAAGTGACAAGATGCAAAGGATAGGGGGATCCAGCCACAATAACCATCCCTGACAAACCAGAGGCACCACTGCATTAGAGGAGGCACAGCTGCACAAGCTCTTCCATGAGCAGCAATAACACCCAAGAGTTTGCCACACGATATCCCGCAACAACCTCAGAGACCAGCATGACCTAGTTGGGCTACTGCAGGTAGGTAACACTCCCGGATCCCCTCATGGATTCATTTAAAAGGGAAGCATGTGTCAACCTGAGCTTCATATCCTTTTTGACAAGGGCATAGTACCTGATGGGGCTGTGAACTGGACCATCTGCTGTAGGAAGGAGCACCGGAAGTCTTGTTGGCTGTAGGTCTCTGCAAAATAAAAAAAGGATGTGTCATATATTCACCAACATTTCCATCATATACACAGTCAGCTTCAATAATCTCAACCATATAAATACTTATAGTAGAAAAAAAAAACCCACAACAAAAAAACCTAAACAAAACCCTCCAGAAACCATAAATAAGAGAAAGTAGCACTAAAAAAAAAATCACAGATGAAAGCTTGCTAAATTTGCAACCAATTCTCTGTTCAGCCTTGAACCTCAGAACCTCAATATTCACTTCAGTTTGTACATGCCCCCTAGACTGCATATTTAAATGCTAAATCAGAACCTAAATTGAGGCTACAAAGCACTACCCATCACACAGATAGTTTACTCAGATGAAGCAAACATGCTCCAAAGGAAGAGCAATTGACATCATCTCTCTGGACTTGTGCAAAGCCTTTGACACTGTCCCACACAAGATCCTTTTCTCTAAATTGGAGAGACATGGATTTTACAGACAGACCACCCAGAAAATAAAGAATTGGCCACAAGGTCACACTCAGAGTTGTGGTCAGTAGCTCAATGTTCAAGTGGAGATCAGTGACACGTGGTGTTTCTCAGGGGTTGGAAGGATTGAAGGGAGGGTGTCAAGACAAAATAAAGCAAAATTGTTCTTTCAGAATCCCTTCACATTACCTAAGTTTTATTTTTGGAATATGTAAAAGTTTTTTATATACCAACCTTTCTTTTTAAGAAAAAAACAGCCTTTATGACTTGTCTCTATACTTCTTTCACCCATTTCTCTATTTTTTTTCCCAAAGCTAAGAGAAGACCATACCATGTACTTTCAGAGCCATAGCATATTTCCATATCATGTGTGCCACATGCAGACTTTACAGTCAAACTGCCTTTGATACTGCAGAAGAATCAATGCAATATGGCATCTAATAGAACTCCATCAATTATTTTATTACACATTATCTTTGGTTTCAAAATTATTTTATACCATCAACTTCAACACCATCTACTCTCAGTTTAGGCTAGAGCCTGGCATAACACAAGACCTTCAAATCCACCCCTCACTTATGTGAATTTGGTGCTTTAAAAAAAAAAAAAAAAAAAAAAAAAAAAAAAAAAAAAAACCAAACCAAATAAACTGGAAAGCAACCAACAAAAAAACAACCCCACAAACCCACTGGACATGATAGCCAATCAACAAGTTTCTTGCAAACATATCACTACTATACTATGTAAGCTCATGTATCACAATCTTCATGACAACAAGGCTACTTGTATCAGGAAGACCAGGTAGGTTTAAGTTTCTTTTGCATGAGATCTGAATTCTAACAGGCTTTCCAGACATGAGATACTAATTTATCAGTACATTATGTCACCAGCAGGATGCTAATAAGGGGGACAGATTCATACTTGAACCATATGGACATAAATTACTAAAAAAATGCAATTATGACAATCCATGTGAGATTTATACCACAATGTAGTACATTCTTTGTAAGTATGAAAATAAATAGCTTATGGCTTTTAACACCCAAGGATATAGTACATTTCTATGCCAATTATAACCACCAGGGCTTATACATCATTACATATTCTAAAGCTGGCATGTCATTCCCACTAATGAGAAACAGCCACTGCTGGAATTGTACTTGTGTGTTAGTCTATCAAAAAGCAGTTATTTTACAAATTTAATTATTAGCATTACTGTATACTGTATTTATCTTCTCCTAGACACCCTTAAAAGGACAGGCATTTTTAATATACAAATACACCGTGTAACAGAATAACATGCTCTTTTGATAGAAACTTCAGAAAAGAAAGTGCACACAGTGCTGGTTTCAGCTTTATGAAAAACTATCTCCAGCTGCTTCAGAAGAATGACCGGCAAATCTATGAACAACAAGTTGAATAATGAGGTAGCTGGAGTTTTTTCTAGAAGCATCTGGAAGTTGTTTTCCAGCAAGATGCCTTTCTACAGGCACCACAAACTTTTCTTAATTAATGTATATGTAATGTATGTCTGCCTTTAGCATTGTCCAATAAAACTGCATCTTCCTATCTAAACTCATAAATACAAGTCTTGGGTTTCATTACTTACTCCAATACCTGTTACCTTTAGCAGCTACATTTCCTTCGCAGCAATCACTCTTTTGAACTTTTCTGTCTCAGTTTCAAGGACATCCGAAAGATAAATATCCCACAGAGAAACAATACTGCACTCTTACAGAGAAACAGGCAAATCCTTTCCAGGACAAACACCCAGCAAACAACTACCTCCAAAGACAAATGCAGAAAATGATTTTTAATTTTTTTTAACTTTACAAACAAGAAAAGATGAGAGCTTCAGAAGTATTTATAAGCTGACCTTCACCTTCCAATATGGTTGAGAAGGCACTTCAAAAAAAATTCAAATAGTAGTAAAAGTGCTATAAGATCAACTTTTATTTCCCCTATCCTTCCAGGCTTTTTTTTTCTTCTCCATTCACAGACCAGGAAGTAGGCTCACTTGCATGTTCCAAGGCAACCAGACTACTGGGTTATAGAGCTCACACACAGAAGCATCGATATCGGACCACTCAGAGTAGATTCTGAAATACCTGGAAAATACTTTCATCCAAGCTTCTGTCCAGGTTTTAAAGGGCAATAGGAAAAAAAACCTGAAGGCCAGCCCACAATCGCTGCTCATCTCAATGGTTAAAATATTTGAAGCAAATGACTTAAAAACTTATACACAAGCAAACTCCAAACACACACACTCTCACCCCTATTTTGCTGCAATCAGTAGAGATTAGACAACTACCCACCTTTAGGAAAATTACTCTTCACACCTAGCAGCAAAGGTCATAGGCCAGACCACATTCTCTGCTGGATGAGTAGCTTTTGCATACAGCTTGCACCTCAAAGCGTTGCATTTTCACAAACTATTTTACCAGGCAGACCACAGGCTGCATTTAGCCCTTTAAGCCACATCTCTTTCTTCCATCATAATCACCTCCCACATCACTCCTTCTTTTGAGAAAGAAAGAGCACAAACACAGAACATTTAAGAACATTCCCTCTGGCACAATTAGCACTTTAGCACAAGCCCTGGACATAAACTTCCTCCCTGGTCTTGCAGAGCTCCCTAACAGCATTACTGAAACAACCTAAACCAAACAGCCATCAACACCTCCAAGGCCCCTAGTAAGTCCCCTCTCTTACTTAACTTTATATCCATTCTGCTTTCCCAGCTCACTTCTGCTCCCTAAGCTGCCTCTAAGCCATATGCAGATACAAAAACCCCTCCCCAACTATTAAAAACTAATTAAGACTGACTGCCCTAATTACCTGCTCGTCCAAGCTGTTCCTTATGTCCTCGCCCCTTCCCTCATTCCCCCCACCTGTGAAGAGAGGTCAAACTCACCGAGCTGCAGGTGACTACAAGTTGTTTTAAAAGATCAAGAAGTTCTGCTGAAAATTTTAAAAAGGTTTAAGAATCACAAAAGACTGTACTTCTAAAGGCAATAAAACTGGAAACTGGATGTGTGAGCTTTGCATCGGAGATGGAAGTTACGGAAAAAATGGAGAGGAAAGCTGGTGGTCTGCACACTGCTGCCCAGAGAGCAGTCAGTATGAGAGGAGAAAATGTGATGGAGATTCAGGTGTAATGCTTCAAGCACACAGCCAGACCCAAGCCTGAATGTGAGGAATGCTGATGAAACATCAGGCTGCCTTCAAATCCCAGTGAGACCAGGAAAAAAAGTACTTCTCATAGCAGTAAAGTGGCACAGATAAAAGAAGAGCAAATGATGCAGTATATGTGCAAAGATACTTTTTTATATACAGCTCACAGGAAGACTGTTTTCTCAGAAGATTCATACTACTGAACACAGTAGATAACATAGGAGGAAGCCAGGAAAAAAAAGAACTTTTAGAAGAATACATGGAAACCAATACAATGGAGTATGGCTCAACAGGAGAGTTCATGAAAATATGTATTACTATTTCATTCTTGGGATAAGGCTGCCAATGACTGTATGCAGTACAAGCCAAGAACATATACAGTCCCTAAATAAATCCTCAGTCAGTCAAGGAGAACTTCAAGATAAGGCCACACTTCAAAACTATGAAAGAAAAGCAGAGCTCAGAGTTACAAGTGTCATTACTCAGACAGTACTTCTAAAAGCAAAGAAAAGAGTATATATTCTGATAACAAAGCCAAAGTTCATAACTTGTTCTACAAATAAACTTATAAAGTCTTCTGAGGGGCATGGCAATTCATCCCATTAGTCTGGAAAAGCATCCTGAGATGGGATGATTTACTGTCTGGAAGTACCTGTCTCTTTGCATCTACTCACTGGAGAGAAAGGCTAAGCAGGCAGTTTAATTGAGACATCTAACTGGGGATGGCTAATGTTAGGTGAAATTAAATCTACCCACAGTCCCTGTTCTCCTTGCTACCAAGGGACCTAAGCAATTTGTCCTGTTCTACGTTTCAAAGGGTTATTATGGTAGCAAATTTTTTATGCAGTTGGGGTACTTGTGAACTGCCTTGTGAACTCCCACAACCTGTGTTAATCTTTAAAATGCAGCTCATCAGTAAAGACATGAAGTACTGTCATGACTTGCAGGACTTAGGAATTTTTTGGCTGGGCGAGAAGGGGAGAAAAGAATTTTCTTTATAAATAGGGGAAATAAACTATGAAAATAAATGGAACATATACCAAACATTTAGTCAAATCAAAACCATTTATCTTCAAAGTAAAACTACTTAGACTTAGACCTGTAGTACTCTGAGAATACAATTACAGTTACATGATATACCTGCTATACCACCGATTCCTGGGCTGTTTGGTTTTCAGGCCTAAAACCTTGCTGGCATTCAGCTGTTCTCTAGTTCATCAGGTTTATGAGAGATGCTGCTTGTTTAAAAAATATAGAGTCCGGCTGTTTATGTAAAGGCAGATATGAAATTCAGGATATATTTTGCACTGTCCAATATCTAGGTTTCTTTTTTTTCTAGTATTTGCTGTGGAATTTCCCTGATTTTCTCTTAAATTAAAAAAAAACATCTCCTGAACAAAGTAATAGAGACAGCTGACAACTCTGTAAGATGTTAAGGCACTGAAGTTCTTTCTCTGAAGTTTGCCTTTTTTTTTTTTTAATGGAGTTTTGTGTATCTGTGCCTTTTGCAAAGAGGAACCAGCAACGTTGTTAAAAAGAAACAATATTCAGTGGATGCTTCTTGTGGGACACAGGCCTTTGGGTTTACTTGTTTATTTTCTTTTCACAGCAGGAATTTATAAAGAGAAACATGAGTGAAAAATAAAGTTTTAACTTCTCATACTATAAAGGGCTATAATGTCCTTTATGACTCTCCAGGAACGCATAATGGGCAAAGTCCTTTTGACATTAACCATAGCAGACTGGAGCAGTGGGAGCTGGTTTTTGAAGTATTGAGTTTTATTTCTTTTTACTTATTGAGCTTATCCCACAACAATGCAGTACAGAAAATGACAAGTTATTAATTTCTATGTACAAGGTAAATAGAAATGGTGACAACTGATCTGATACTATCTGATCAAAAATGGTGCTTAGAGGAATTACAGAGTCTGAAATTTGAACCAGTGATATCTCATGAAACAACACAGACTTCATGCCCACATCAATCCATACCTGCCTCTGGTCTGGCTCCAGACACCCTTAAGCCATGCTGATTCTCTGTGTGAGGTAAGACCTCACACACTTGATAATACTAAATCCTTTACAGCCTCTTCCTCACAAACATCATCTCAAGGGATCAGAGAAGTCAGCTCAGTGGAAAGGGTATCTCTGTGCTTCCAATCTGGTATCACACCTGGCTCCATGGGGAGACAAACCCCAGTAAAGCCTGTTCATTACAAATGTGCTGCTCACCCATGAAGCCATTTTCACTTCTGTGCCATAAATATACACAATTCTTGCTCCCTTCAAAATCTCATCCTGTTTTTCAACAATACCAATACTATGCTGGAAATTCATAGCTAGCACTCTGGACATAAAACAAATTCCAAGTACTTTAAATATCCATGGTTTCTTCAAAACTATACAAGTTAAAAATCCTCCAAAACTTCCTGGAAAACTGCCTGCTTTCTAGTGATGCTAGCTCTACAAAATTGCAGTGAGATGGATTTTGATTTTTTTTTGTTGTTGTTGTTGTTAGAAAAAGGGAAGACAGAAAGGGTTAGATGATCAGATTAATAACAGGAATGTCATTTCGTTACAGCTGTGCAGCAGTTTTTACCACTCAATGGCGAACACTGCTGATCATGGGGTTAGGACACAAAGTGAAGTGCAGTGATGCTGACAGCAGCAGAAGGATGGTACGTGACAGGACAATACGGTCTTCTCCTCCATGCAAAGGGTGCATGACGCATCCTTCAGCTTGCTTGGCAGCTGAGAGAATGGCATATGTCAGAGTGACATCACTGTTTTGCAGTGATGAGATGATGCAGGGGAATCACCAAATGTGTTGTTCCATATAAGTGTAAAATCAGGAAGAAAACATTAAGAAAGCAGCTGATCTGGATAGAATGGCAGGACATAAAATGTTAAGAGAGTTACAAGAGGTAAAGTTTGTAAGTAATGAAATACATTTATAAGTTGTGTATGGAAAAGTGCATAGTGGGAAAACAATCTTTCCTTAACACTGCTACACAATGCCATTAGGGATTACTTCCTCTAGCTTACAGAAATCAATGTTATGACAGGAAGAGACAGAGCAGGAGAGATATTGACTGAGCTGTCAACCATAGGAGTACATCTCTCTGAACCTGTGGGTTTGGTCTTTGATGAAGCAAATGCATTCAGTAGATGCTTTTATAGGAACTCAGGCACTCACTCAAAGTACTCACATTTTATATCCAGTGTCTAGTCTCGATCGTCAACATAGCGACTCATAATTTTTGAGGTGAAATTGCCAATAGTAGTATAAGTCATCTATTGCTTGCCCCCATCTGTGGATTCTTGACACCTAACAATTTGACAAGGGCTCTGAACCAGGGTGCAGGGGTTGTCATGACACTGTGATTCCCTCTCTTTCTTCTCTTTGTCCATTCCTATTTACCTATTTAATAAAGACATTAAAGAAGGAAAAAAAAAAAGAAAACGTCTTGACAAAGCCAGGGATAAAAATACCCTTTCTTCAGAAACTCTCTTTACACTTACCCACCATTTTTGTGCTAAAAAACCCCAGCCCTTCCCTATATGACCTCCCATATCCTACCTGATTGTTAAAACTAATAATTAATGTATTTTAAGCTGCAAAGTATCTATTTAAATGGTGATGAAGTCCACAGGCCTTTTGTATCTCACAAATCAAATAAGAACTGAGACTAGAAATTGCGTTATCCATCTCAAACCACATCTACCTTAGCAGAACTGAATGGTCAAGCTTGAGCCAACAATACTCTAACCATTAAATCCTTCTCCATTCCGATTTGTATTGATCAGCCAAAGCACAGCATCCTTGAAATCACAAACAAGCTGAACAACTGTTACTGTTGGTGAGAAGCAATAACATATTTCTTAGGAATTTTATATGGTGAAAGAATTTCTCTGTGGAGATGCTACAGACACCAAGATTTGCTGTGCAGTCAGCACCTTCTTCCAAAGCCAGAGAGTTTGAAGATAAGCTGCAAAGAGATCGAGGAACAACCCTCAAGTCTTCCAGATGGAGTTGACATAAAGTTGGCATTCTTATCCCATAAAATGTACAATTAAGAAATTGTAAGAAAGTCACAAGACTTGGAAATATGCAATTAGATAAGGAGGAGAAATTAGCTGGAGAAAAAAAAGAAAAATATGGAGACATTCAATGCTTTGAGGTCAAGAACTCTCCCAAGCACTACAGAGAAGGTAGGGAAGCACAACACAGAGAGAAAATTTAGTCATAAAGCGGCTTTCTAAAGCAGCTGCTTCTGAGGAAGAAAGACCGTGAGCTAGGAAGTAAGTGTAGTATTATGCTGAGCAATGCTCCATTATCAGCAATCGGTAACTTAAACAGTGAGCCAGTGAACACCACAGTACTGATACCACCAGGACACCTACTCCTATCAAAAGCATGCTCAAGGAAATATAAGATGCATTATCAGAAGAACTTGGAACATATGACATCTTCTATGTCCTTTGGATTCTCACCGTTTTCCTGAGTAAATGAAATGCTGGGGCACAAGGAGGTGTAGGGGAAGTGGTCACAGCACCAGCCTGACAGAGCTCAAGAAGTGTTTGGACAATGCTGTCAGGCACATGGTGTGACTCTTGGGGATGGTTCTGTGCAGGGCCAGGAGTTGGACTCGATGAACTTTGTGGGTCCCTTCCAATTCATGTTTCTACGATTCTATGACACAGAGAGTCTTGGCTATGGCAGAGAGCAAAATGGGATTCGTTTTGTGGGACCAAAAGACCTGGCTTTCTTCAGAAGTTTGCATAGGTCTGCAAAAATGGAATTAACAAGTCTATGTTGATTTGAGATAAAAGAATAACACCAAGAACGTAAAATAAATTAATTGTAATGAGAGCTGTTCTCTTTGAGCAGCTGTTCTGAGAAAGATTATCTGTTCCGTTACAATAGCAGACGAAAAATACGAAAAGTGACCCAGAATCTTTGAGAAATATTGGGTCTGAGGTATGAAAAGATAACAAAGTGACCACATTGAAAACTGATACTGAGTAGGAAACCTTCAGAGATGCACTATAGGGAGTATCAAAAAACATTAGAAGAACAAATGCAAATATAAAGACAATGGATGCTCTCATAAAGGTGTGGGGGGATCTTTCCTTTTTTTATTAATGTTCACCAAAGAAAATAAGAATTCAGATTTATGCTTACATTGAAGATTATAATAAAGCCAGAACAGGGACGAGCCTTGATAAGACAATGCAAAAGACAACAGTGCAGAAATTAAAGTAAAATATGGCATACAGTAGATGTAATAATCAGAATATTTTACATGTGTTTCAGTACTGTGAGGCAAGGGCATGAATCATGAAGGTTCAGTAAAGTAAAAAAATAAAAATCTTTATTGGCAAACAATGCAATCATAGGTGGAGGAGGTACTATAATGATCTCTTTAATGGTGAGAGATAAAAGTGAACAACGAATGGTTATTTTCTAGATAAAGGAGTCATTCTCTGAAGAATCAAACTTTTAAAGTATTCAAAAGGCAATTAGACATTCAGGAAAAATGCTGGCAATTCCTTCTAAATTAATAAGGCTTGGATGCAGTAAGCTTAGTCAAATTGTTTACAACCTAATTTTGAAAACATTCCCTAAGACCAGGGAGAGAAAGTCCCATCTATGATTTCAAAATAAGGATGTATTGGAAATGTAAGAGTTATTTTTATGTTTCTTCCCATTTCAACCTCAAAAATCCAGCTTCCATACCTTTTACAGACACGTACTCTTTAAACACAGGAAACAGTGAGTGATGGAGAATATTGGTGTCCGGCAAAAAGTTCCCTCCAAAGATTAGTCACAAAAAATGCAAACAAGCAATGAGTTTTAGTTAGGTGTTGTCTCAAGGGAAAAATGCTGACAATTGCAAATTGAAAATGCTAAAGACAATTAAGGTGTAATTTCTTAAGAGGATTTAGAAATTGTCTAGTGGGTCTTTGGCCTGTAAGGAGAGGATCTGACGTCTTAGAAGAGCACAGCACAAGTATGCAACTGTTTGTTATGTAGGAAATTGGATGCTTTTTGAGTAGGGAGATGATGAAATTTCTGCTCTGTTTCATAGCAATCCAGTGCTAAAGTGGGAAGAATGAGAAGCCCCACACTTTTCAGATCAGTCCAGTCATTGGCTGGAAGGCACTGAAGCAATCTGCCTTGACTTCTGAGTAAGTGGCTGCTATAGGAAAGACAAAGTCAGAAAAATTGTGGTTTTGGATCAGTGAACATGAATGATATTCAAGGATTGTAAAACCAGGTAAATAGCCTTGTAATGATGAGATTTTGAGCAAGCTTTCTGTCAGGCAATGAGGTTGCAATGAGTTTGGTAGCCTAAACAGCTGACAGCTTTAAATAGTAGTAGAAGTTTGTGGGAGGAATAAATTCAATTGTTTGCAACTTTGAACTTAATGACAGTAGGAAAATTTCTTGTACAAAAGACCCTAAAAAGTCACAAAATTAAAAAAAAGAGATTGCTTGACTAGGTTAGCACTGGTATTGCCTAACCATCATCTGAGAAAAAAAGCTGACAAGTTGAAGGGGTGACAGTGTACTGCAGCTTGACTTTAGTCGGTGGAAGCACAATATGGCATGGGTGACGGCTGCTGTGGCTGGGATGTGGCACAAGGTTTGCCAGGTGTCAACCACCACAGCAAACTTACTGGGCTCCTGGGTACATAAAGGCATCTCATTTTGTTGCAGAGATTTCTAGAGAGAACTACTGAGGATACAGTTGGCTGACTGTTCTGCACAGGATCCACACCACCACTCTTACTGCCCAAGCCATGTGTCGGAAGTGGCTTTTATAGGGATTCTAGTCATCCAGGTGATGCTCCTTTGCAAACAGCATCCTTGTTTATGTACATGTTGTGAAATCCTACACCTATTGTCTCCACCTACCTTACTCTTCTACCCGCAGCAGCTTTCAGGCTCTCCCTGTTCCCAATCCCTGTGCTCACTCCCTGTGTTCAGCGAGCATTCCTTCTCCCCCAGGCCTATAGTGCAATCTGAATCCCAGCCCCACGGCAAGTGAGACAGGCATTCAAATCTGGCTGTCACTGCAAGAGGAGAAATGCAGCAAAGTGGCTAGAGCAGCAATAACTGTGAAAATTTATCATCCCACCTTCTTCAAATGCCCCTCCCTGCTCCGTGATCGAGGCACACCACAGCAATAAATTCTTCTAAGAGCCCTTAAATCTATCACACTAATTGCTAAATACAGAGTAGCCATTCGTCTTTCTTGGTAACGTGGCAATGCATGAATTTGCTGTAAGATTTTTTTTTTTTTTTTAATTTTTCCTTATGATTAAACTATAAAATAAAAGAAAATGTAACATCACTGCCTTCTTTCAGGCTAATGCTTCTTTTTGAAGCCTGGAGAGGAGTTCAGCATGAAAATCATAAAAGATTACGAGGACTCTCAGCACAAGGGGATGGATATTTTCCTGCTCTATTCTCATGCAGTCTTAGCTTTTAAAAATGCATGTGAATAACACTTATTTCTAGACTGCAGAAAGAATAAACAACACCCATATTTCCAGAATTTTCCTAATAACATTCTAATTTCTTTCTAGAAATATCACAGCAAGTCTTCATTTGTTTAGAACTGAGAGTAAGTGAAACTGGGCTGTATTTTACCAGAGAGGTCAAATATTTAAAATAATAATATTCTTTGCTGTTGGTCGATAAATATACATGGAGAGAAACTTCAATGAAAACACGGGCAATAATGAGAAGCAAACTTCGGATCCTGAGCTTGTCCTTTGTCAATTTGTTCAGCGTACAGTAACCTTGTCAAATTAAGAAAATTCCAAGTGTATTAGGAAAGGCTGCCCTCTTCAGACAAACTTAATAAAAGGTACACAGAAGAAGTTCTGAGTGTCTCGGAGTTAAAATAAGAATGTGGTGAAATTAACTGTGCAGTGCAATATTAGCATATAAACTTTCTTCTGCTTAATAATGATTTGCTATCACATGAAGAAAAGCATTTTTTGTCATTAGCTACACATGAATGTGTGTTTGTTTAGACTTACTACAGACCCATTTATACAGTTTCTGTAAGGCAGCTATAACTTTCAGTCATATGCTGAAATATAGAGACATAATTAATTAAGAAATCTATTGAGTCTGAGCTTTCCCTATGTCATGTTTTGCACTGTCACACAGAAAAATAACACATTTTGCAGTGCTCAATTTCTATCACAGGGGAATTTTCATTAAACATTATAAAATTGACTTTTTTCCTCTAACAAAACTTGGGGTTTATATATATTTTGATCTCCCTAATGATCCAAACTAGTGAGCGGAAAAATGTCTTTGTCATCATGATTGGTGTTTTATACTTGATGGCTATTTTTAATTTCATTCATGAACAACTAGGAAACAGCTTACTTAGACAGAAAGTCATTTTTTCTTTTCCTCGCTATTTGTCATCTGAGTGTCTTCACAGGTGAAATTGCAGATTTTTATCTTGCATCACACCAGGTGGCAAAACACAAGGCTACCAGGCATTTTCCTGGTGAATATCATAGAATTTTTGTAAGGAAGACCACCTGTATGAAGTAACTAACTGTATCTGGGTTAATGACTGTAAATAACAGCTTCCAGTTTACTGGGGAGGTGAGGTGGACATGACACAAATATTTTTATTGGTGTTTTACTTTGAAAACTGAAAGCTGTATCATAGAATCTTCTGAGGAGACCTAGAAATACATAATATGCTCCACAATACCAAACCAGCTATTTATCTATCCACATTTTTCAAGTCCTTTACCAGGACCTGGGACCGTACTAGACAAAACAGCAATTAAACTGTCAATACAGCCCCCCTAAAGTTCTCCAGAACAGGGAGCAGAGACAATGCTACTAAAAGATGCTCCTAGTGACAGAAAGATACAAGGGATTTAGCTGCCAGTTTGATGGAAGTCTCTCCATTCATCCTTAGACAAGGTCTTTTTTCTAGCTTTTCAGCAAAGCCTCCAATGTCTCAGGAGAACACGCCTAACTGTCCAGTAAGTTTGTGACTGCAAGATTGCTCTTTTCCTTGCAAAACAACTTTTTTTTCTTTTTCAAGTCTCAAAGCATGATAAATCCAAGTCATTCTATATTCTGATCCAAAATTTGAATCAAGTTTCCTGCCTCCTTCACCACATCACACAGGCATTCTGGAAAACAGGTAATTTCATCTATCATGTCCCTTTCCACAGACAGTCTCTTCAGTCTCTGAAACAGGCAGCATTTCTAAGTTCACTTTAACAAACACCCCATGCTCTTAACTTTAACCATGTGAGGAAGTCTCTCTGAAGACTTGTGGGGGTTTTTTTTTCCCTTTGCTAAATAGGATTCAGTTTAAGATGTACTTTAAGTTAAGAATTACTTAAACGCTTTATTGAACTGGGGCCTGAAATGGGACTTTAATTTCCTTAACAACTCTCAGTATACCATTACTAGAATAAATGCAGAAAAATCAGACTTTCTGAAAAAATGTGTCTCGAGGGTGCTAGTACAAGCAAATTATGGAGCAGTTAAATAATGCCAAACTATAAATCTCGTATCTACCAACACTTATCCATCTGTCCTACCAGTATGCTAAGGAGTAGGTCTTGTTTAAATACTGAGATGTTAGAGCTGGAAATGAATACTTGCCTTTTAGTCCCCTCCTATACTATGGTATTCAGTTTCATGTATAATTGATGGGCTGAAATTTTAAGACAGACTGAGTAAATAAATTATGAGTATTCGAAATATCACCCTTTTGCCAGTAAACCCCTGTTATTCTTCACACTGACTCAGCCACCTCTCATGCTGCTATCTTTATTTATAGGAATAGTATTTTCTGTGATTTTGTGGTATACACTTCCTAAAAGGATTTCAATGGAAATTATTTCAATGTCAAACATAACCATGATTTTGTAATAATCAAAATACAGTACAGCTTTGTTTGGGTATTTCTCCTTCATTCAATTGAGACATAGTGTAAAAGAAAGGCATATTACTTGAATACCAGCATTTTTTATGCTATTGCTAGTTCTTGCACAATAGAATTCCTAAGAACTGTGCTGTAATTCTTTCCTGCAGTGAAACACAGGGGTGTCCACATTGGCATTCTTGAATTTTCTTAGGCCGTTAAATTATAAGGCTGCCTGTACTATGCAGAGAGATTGGGTTATGAATTTTCTGAAGTGACAGATTCTGTTATATAAGCCACTGGTGAGTCTGGGAATGCCATTCAACATTTTCAGCTTCGGAATTAATTTTATTCTACTTTTTCCCATGAGAAAATTGAAAATGTTCACAATTTTACTGGTAAGGAGTGCAGTTTCCATGACGAAACCACATCTCTGGGAAAACCCCAAGTATTCCTTCCAGCCGTGGGTGTACAGAGGTACAATTCTGACCTGACAGCTGTGCACCTGATGTGACTTATCGAAAAACTCAAACAAAGATCCTAAAATTAAAAGGCTGCTGGACAAGATAGCTGCAGCATATTTCTTGTAAAAGGCAAGGCTAATGGACTTGAAAAAAATCTAAGAAATAGTTTATGTGGAACGCATTTTAAGCCTCCTTTATATAAAAAATACTGGTCTTTTCTCTCGTGCAAGTCTTTCCACTTCTTTCAGGTCCAGGCTAGTAAGAGGGCTAGTTAGGTAAGCCCACTGTCCTTCAGTGGCATCAAAAATGAACTGTGACATAATCATCTGATACCACTTACAAAAGTTGGTATCATATTCTTACACAATTTACTTCATTTAGTGGCAATCTGTAATCGCAGCTTACTGAGTCCTTCCAGGACTCATAAAGTAAATAACTTGAGCAGTAAGAACTCTTCTACGGACAGAAACTTTCAGTAAAAAGAATTTGAAGAGGTAAATGAACATACGCAAGTTTATTAACAGAGAAAGGACACAACAAATGAAAATCTGCAGAGAGATAGACACTCATTTTGAAAAATTAGAGGAAGCCAGTGTAAATTCAGAGATAAGGCAAAGATTACTGATTTTCCTTAAATAAAAACAAGAAAGCAATCTAACTCTGTCACAAATAATGGCTGATAAATTCAGTCAAAGAAATACAGTTTGATTTTTCCTGTCTACTTTTTCTAGGCAAAAGCCCATCGCCTTATCAGCACTATTATTCCAATACCAGCAAGCTTCAGAGTCCTCTCACTCACCTTCAAACTTCTAATCAGCAAATGGGGGGAAATGAATAACATCCCTCTCTAATTACCCAAAATTCTCAAAAATCACATCGATGTAACGGCATTACCACTGTTCAGAATTCAGATTTTACCCCTCCAAAAATAGAAATGCCTAAAACTAGGTGCTTCAGAGCATATCTCCAGGTCTCAGTAATTATTCTGGGCAGAAACTCCCTAGATGTGCACCAGATGATTCCTAAAACCTTCTTGTCACGTCAAACACAAGTGACAAACTGAGGATGACCACCAGGGTCTACAGTTGAAGCAGACTGGGTTTCCTTATGACATCGAAGTTGTACCCAGTATGATGTGTATAACTGATTGCATTAATAGGTTTAACATCAGCACTTTTAAATTTCTGTTTTAAGCAGTGGGTGTTTTGGCACACTGTACTGGGGAATAATTCTGTCCTTGGCCAATACAGCCTATTGCAGCTACCTCAGAGAAACAGCTTCTTCTCTTCCAGCTGTGTGGCAGTGGTCTTGTGTCAGATTTTATAGCCCACCTTAGGTTCAACTTAGGTATTCCAGCACAAGATCACCATCTAAGCTAGACTACTCACAGACATGGAGACTAAAGGAGACACTGTCAAAACAATCACTGAAGTCACATTTGGCCTGTGCCCCTCGTTGGGGATTTTCAAATTTCCCTGGTAGATGAACGTGAAATACCCCTTCATTCCTTTGAAGAAGCCAGTCTGAAGCTGCAATGAGCCTGCAAATAGTGATTAGCATTTAAAGTGGCACCCTGAATAATAAAATCGCTTTGAGCCAGATTCTAATTTTCTGGAAGTGAAAGATACTCTTTACATTTACCTCACAGGAGCCTAATTTTGGTCTCGTCCCGCTAAATGAGAGGTCGCAAGGTATCAGCTCCAATGAATCTCTCCTAGGCTCTTCAAGTAATATTGAATTCTTGACATTTCATTTGCAAGCTTTCTGGAGGCTGTAGTTTGTGGCTCCCTGCCCTGTTCCCCTTCCAGCCTGAAGAGCAGTACACGTTGTGAGCCAGGCTGCAGGAGGCTGCAGTGGTACCATTCTGCTCCAAAGAGCTGCATGTCCTCCCAGGCAGACCTGAATAACCATCTCTGAAGTCTGACTTTCCCATAACACTCAAAAATCCTGCTCCCCACATCTGGACCCTGGCAGCGGTATGGAGCTGTGAGGGTTTTTGTGGTATGCTCTGCACCTCTCCTACCTGCTGGGACAAAGCTCATGGCAACCACTTACAGTGTTCAGCTCAGTCTTCAGCCAAGTATTTAATCAGTAAATGTTGTACCGGGCTAGTTAAAAGCACACAGGGAGGATTTATAGTGACATCAAATTGAAGCCTAGTAAAACCACAATAACAAATGAAGAAACCTGGAGCCAGGTAAAAATATCTGAATCCACAAGTGGGGAAGTGTTCAAATATCAGTAAACTCTCATTCCCATCTGCTTCTGTGGAAGTAGTGTTAAGCAGAAATGCCTAATGGAAACACACCTAACCTGGGCAGACTCTTTCGGGAGAGCAAATAGACAGAGAAGCCTCTTGATGCCCATGTAAACGTCATTACCCCTCTTTCTACCTTCTGCCGCAGCCCACACAAGGACCTTGGTCAAACAGTTCACAGAAAAGGGCAAGCACACGCTTAGGAGTTGTACATTCCCCAGAGAAGAGCTCCTCTGCTCTGATTTTTAAAAAGCATAAGCTCTGTTACTTTTCTACGGTAATCTTGAAATCTGTTCCATTTTCCATGCTTGACTATAGAAATCCTCTCTGGATTCCCTGAAAGAAAAATATTAAGCAGAACACCCAAAGTTTTTTGAAATACTGTAGCACTTGAGTCTCTGCCTGCCACTCAGTGAAACACAGCAATTTAAAATTACTGAAGCTCTTAAATTAAGTGCTTAAATTTGAAGGTGATCACCACTCTGAACATGTGAATTGTACAGCTATCTGAACTATCAAAGCCCTTCAATTTACTCTAAGCAAGTAATTTTTGGAAGTGATAAGGGAGTCTGTGATTGCCCAGACTGTACTGATTTAAAGCTTCTGTTCAGTTTTCTATTCCTTTTTACAAGTGTTTGAGTGATTCTGATAGCTTATAGAAAGACTGTGCTGAACACATTTGAGCAACTTGGGGGAATCTGTGTGACTTCTGTTTTGCTTGCAAGTAACCATTTTGGATCAGCGTTTTCCTTCAGGAGTCATGTCAAAGCAAGTGATTTTACCTAGTTCTTCAACAGTTGTGTGGAGATAAAAATTGAACATCCATATCCATTTTCAAAGTCTTCAATTCACTTAATACACAATGTACAATTTTCTGAGTGCACTGAAAATGTCATTGCTTTGTAGCTACAAATTGAAACCTATAATGCTCATCTCCAGGAAGCAATCATTAATGTCTTTTTTTACAATACGATATATTTAGTCTTGCAATTTTGGTGCACAGTGCCTTCTGAAAGTATTTCCTTAAATGAACTAGTAGCAGCTAGTTACCCTCTGTAATATATTACCCAGTGATGAAATAGTTCCATTCCATACACAAACCTCTTATAGCTGCGAGGACTACAGAAACACAAGAGATTCTAAACCTCCTGCATGATTCTTTCCTGTGCCATCCAGAGTAGCTTCAGGCCAGAACAAGGCCTTGACAGGTTTTTTTTTTTTTTAATTTGGACAGCTTTCTACATATTCCCAGAACTGCTAAATATTGCACTATTTCCCACACTGCATAAAGTTCAATTAGAAACAGTCTTTCTGTGGGCCTTTTTCTTGTGCTCCTCCAACTGCCCCATGGCAGAGCTGTCACGGCTGATGCTCTGCTTTGATTCACAACTCCCAGCAAATATTTCCCATTTTCCTTGCTGAATAGCATTAATGATAAAGCATAATTATCTGAAAACTCTGATGAATTCTAGTATTTGTTATCAATTAATTCCACCTAATGCCTAGTCTTTTTAAGGCACTCTATCTATTAGAAGTAACTTCTGAGCTGAAGACGTGTCAGCCTTCCAGTTGTAGACCCTTGAAAATCAAGTCTCTCTCAAGTGGAGGCACATTTTGGCTATTTGACAGCAGATTCTTTTATACATCTGTACTGACCCATAATCTATTGCAAAGGATGTGCATTAGCATTTGTATGCTCCGCCTCCTAAAATAACACGTGAGCCAGGACCTGGGGGTTCTTGCTGCACTATCTGTTGCTTACTCACATCTGGTTGATAACCACCTCATATTTACGACGCTAAGCTGTCTTGAATGCATGGGGGGGGATTTTTTTTTGCCATTTCAAGGACTTCTGCAACCAGCAAAATCTAATTCCAGTGTATGGTTTCCGAGTCATATGGTGCTTGTGCTGTATCCACCTACTTTTTCTTTTAATGGCCAGACAAATGCTAGAGGTGAGATAATACAACGATGCTTGACATTTATCTATTATCAAATCATTTGCTCAAGATTACATTGACATAGCTGTGCACGCTGCACCACAATAAAACTATTTTTACACGTATACTGTGACACATCAAGATGTTTCAGAATAATTTGTAAAGAAATCTGTCATGTGATTTCAGAAAAATTATGAAGGTTTTTTTTGAAGCCATTTGTTGTTCTCTTGAATGATTAAACCTCGTGTGAAAAATGAGTTGACAGGTTAATTTTCCATGTAAAAGTCCAGGCTGCAGTACTGCCACTTCTTTCATTTTGTTTTATATATCAATGTGGAAGAGTTTGCCTGTCAACAGAAGAAGTGTAACAGTCATAGTTGTTTACTTTGTTAATTGCGATCACTTTTTACATCTCTGTTCTTTGATACTTTGGCTATAATGCTGCATTCCCCTTATTCTGTGGGATCTTCCTACTTCCTTGCTTTGAAGAAGAGTTCTGTAATTTATCAGCTGTCTCGTTCTCACAAGCATTTCCCTAGTGGTATGAGCTTCATCTGAAGTTTTCTCAAGTTTCTGAATGTTTATCATGTTTTTCTACTGCACCTGTAAAGCGAGTGCAGTAATAGGAATTTCAGAATGGTCAAAGTCTTAAACCATTTCAACAGTTAAGCCAATAGAATCCTTTACTGCAGCTTAAACAACTATTTGACCTTGATTAAATCATCCATGTTGTTCCCTTCCTTTCTACCCACATTGTCTTGTACTACACTGTCCTTAAAACTTTTTCCCGTCCCTTTTTTCAAAGGTATTTCTGAGCAGTTAACTCTTTTCTTGTCTTGTTTATTTTCTGTCCCTCAGTTATGCAGATTTCATGGACACTTTTCTGAAAACCAGTACCAGCTGTTGCAGCATCTATGACATGGTCATTCAAAAAATACAATGGTGCATCAGGGCTGACTTGTGCAGGGCCTGGGCCTCAACACACATAGACTCCTTTCATTGGTGCAACCTGAAATGTGGGGTTTGTGTCTTCAATAGCCTTTTCCTTATGCTTTTTAAGATTGTAAAAAAGATTTGGAAAACAGTCGCAAGGCAATTTTGGCCCCAGTCTTTGCATTATAAGCTGGGATCAAGCAGTTGTAGACTATCCCTGGCAGAGTTTCCTTTAACCACTTTTTTAAAAACCTCTAATGAGGAGCCCTGAATGAATGTCCCAGTGCCTCAACAATTGCTCACTGTTCCTTCTCATCGTTCATATATGTTTTGGAAGACGAAGTTTCCCCTCAGGCCTCTTTTTGCTAAATTAGACAAATCAGCTCCTTCACCTGATTTCCATAAGCACGTTTTCTAATCCTCTTTTCCTGGTACTCTCCTCTGGGGTCTATCCAGTCTGTCTACTCTTAAGCCCATCTCCCAAAACCATATTTCAACTGCAGTTACGCCAGTTTCAGGAGGAGCAGAGCACATTTGCTGCCCCTAAGAAAAAAAGTTAAAACATCCCACAGCCTCATTCTCCTGTTTTTGCATCATCATAATAAAAGGGTGTGCTTTTTAAATGAATTTGCTCTCACGAAACGAAAAATCTGGTAACTTCTAGCATCAGCTCATCTACACCAGCTCACGTCTTCAAGAGCCTATTACTTGAAGGAGTCTTCAAGACTCCTATTACTCGTAGACAGCGAGATTTAACAATGATTTCCACCCACTCTGAACTCTGACACTGGGCACTGATTATTATTTTTTCCTCATGCTGATCTAAAATACAGGGATGGCGCTTGCTCATTGCATTCCCCAGTATATTTTGACTGCCTCAACTTTTGTTATTGCCATTATAGCAGAGATCCTGGCCTAGAAATGTTGTCAGTCGGAGCATGCTGATGAGTAACTCCGCAGTCATAACTGGCTCTTAGCCTATGAGTGATGGTGCTGTTTCTGCATTAACATTATGCTCACTGAATAGTAACTATCTTGCACCCTTGGATATATTACAGATTTCCTCATTTTTAAAATGCTTTTTGTCAGCAGTGGTGATTGTGCACTCCGAGGATTTAGGGCTTGCGTTTGTCCATTTCTTTCGTTGCCACCATCAACTTTCATTATTGCAATTATCGCTCTAAATGCTCTAGAAATTCTCGTACATACTTACCTTCAGAAAAGTCTGAAGGTAAGTATGAGAGACCTGGCTTTCCCAGTGGCTCATGGAAAGACTTGCAAAAATTGCCAAGTGCATTACCTTGCTTGTGTGACTACCTTAGTGTGCTTTTGATGCTTGATTTTATTTTGCTAATGAGTATAAGTTATAGAACTATCAATCACCTGCCAGTCTAGCAAAACAGTTAAATTCATTTCATCTGGCCTCTTTGACCTGTTAGACTTAAGTGGCCCTACCAGGAGTTAAAGCTCCAGTCAGCAGAGATGACAGGATCATTGAAACACAGGCTCTTTCATTACCGCAAGGGGTAGCCCTCAAAGACGGAAATCTCAGTGGTGGCACTCGTAAAGATTATTCCTGCCAGAAACCACTGCCCAGCATATCAAAACGCTTCTACCTAAAGTGATTGCCTGAATGCATACTTAGGCGATGAAACTGAAGTAGCCTGGTTTGGGAAGGTGCTGAGTACTCACAGCTTTCGGCAATTTAATGGAATTAAATGAAAACAGTAGGTGAGATAACAGACTTAAGAGAGACAAACACAGTAGCACATGGCTATAGTATTTTCAAAACAGAAATAGATCTTTGTGTGAACCTTAATAAAAATTCTTAAAAGGTAAAGTGACTAATTGCTTCTTTTTATATAGTTTAATTGATGGCCTAAAGCCAAGAACAGATTTCAAATTAATCAAGGTTTCCTAAATAATTGTGACTTCATGGTGATAGAACCCTGAATAATGGACTGAATAACAGGTTAATCAATTGACTGATTCTTTCCCTGAACAGAATATCAAATGAAAATATTCATCTATTATTTGTATTCATTTGTATTTAGATGTAAGCACACACAAATTTGACTTCAGGATAGAGTATTACAGCATGCAGTGTTCAGAGAGAATTTGTCATCCAAACAACTGAACTGAGGGCAAGTGTGACTGTAACACAGCCTCTTAAAACTCACAGCCCAGCACACGCTGCGTTTGATGTGCCAAGGAAAAGGTACCGACACTTGTCCAGCCCATCCATCAACATCAGTTCTTTGGGAAACCCCCTCTCTGTTCCCTGCAGAATATTCAGGGTCATGCAAGCAGGACACTGAATCTGGACAATACAGGCCATTTACCCAGGTTGAACACGGCACAGTCTGTCTGACACCAGCTTGCTGATTTGGGCTGCAGAGGGGACAACCAACGCACCAAGGAACCTCTGCCAAACAGAGGAGTCTTTACCCCTAGAAGATTGATACCACTGCCTCTCTGAAGGCATCAGTGCTCCCAGATAAGTTCATACAATTAGGTTTTGAGTGCACTTTTTATGAAAGATTCAAGCCAGCTTATAGTATGCAAGAGCACAGTTAGTAGATCACAAAAGGAACAAAATGTGGAGGAAGACATGGAGATAATAATGTTTTAAATAAATCCATGAGTCTGCATTTAAAAAAATAAATGTTTTAAATGTAGGGCATCTTTGAGTCAGGTGTTAAGCTAAGAGGTTGGCAGGCCAACACGTTCTCTTTTACTCCTTTTGCTAGTTCTAGGTTATATTTTCAAGTGTCAAGTTACTTTTCAGATCAGTACTGCATATTTTCTTACCAAAGCAAAGCAATACAGATCTTCTGAAATAAAAGTGCATATTTATTTGACAGCACCCTGCATTACAGCAACCAAATTAAAATGCATTTAATATTTCCTGTGCTAGCTTTCTATTATTTATCAAATGCTTCAATTTACTTATATATACACATACATATATGTATAAATACGTACAAATATATATATACACACACATATATATATAAAACTAAATATGAGCATCTTTGAAAATTCATTATAATTTCTCAGAACACTCCAACAAAGGCTTTATTGTTCAAAGCTGCTGTAAAGAGAGCTGCACCAAAGGGAGCCATTTGGACTGCACAACAATGAACTTTATTGATCCTACGTAAGTCATAAGCACAGTTACATTTTTCTGAGTGCCTGCTATGGGCACATTTTCCTAACGGCAGTGTATGTGTGCCTGTGTAATATTGTTAAAGACAATGCCACTATGCATCACAGAATTCAGCCAGCACATGGTCCAAAATCCCCAGTTTTGGAGTGGGTTCTTTGCAACCTTACTGTACTCTCACTGCCATTATAGAAGTTTATTTGGAGGCAACCCTGGACCCACACTGAAATACAAGACTGCAAAGATTTTCTGGCTTTTTATTTACACTTGATTAAATTGTTCCAGTTGTGTCCTTGACAACTATACCTGTATGCTGGTCCACTCACCCACATTAATAAAAAAAAAAGCAGCATGTGCATGGAAGTGAAATAACTGTGCCTCCAAGTAAGTGTTCTCACAAATAATCTGGCAGGTTACTCAGTAAGCACCATATTTGGATAAATTCTTTGTGTGCCCAGACTGTGAAGCACAGAAAGGAGAGCTCTTGCAGACTGGTACCATAAACATAGCCAATGTCAACAGGTTTTATTTTACAGCAAACATTAAAGAGGAGATTTTCAAAGAAACATAAGAAAGTTATGAGCGACCAGGGATCAAACACCTTTAGGCTCCTCTAAACAGCACAAGGTCAAACAAAACACCCAGTACACCAGCCCATAGCAATTGCCACACTGTAGTGCTCCCCGAGGCTTCAGTCCAAGAAACCAGGACCTTGTTTATGGAAATATAATTAAAGCACTTTCTTTGCTTTCCTGTAATAGATGCTTTAGCACCTGGTAATAAAAGGGAAATACCTGAAAAATCTGTTATTGGTTTTTACTAAGGCCATGCATTAGAAGCCTATTTGCTTTCCTGTGGCAAATTTGGTCACAAATTCACGTGCCAAGGCTTCTTCGACTCACTGGTACAAACCACAGTGCACATCCCTAAATCCTCTGCTGCTTGGTGAGCATACCTGCAGAAGCTTCCCCTTCTCACTTAGAGGAATTTACTTATCCAGCATGCCTTTTTAATAGAATCAAGTCACTGCCACTGATAAGTGTTTGGACCCTAATACCTGCTACAACGCTGAGAACATCAAATGGGAATCCTGCCCTTAACACCCACAAGTGAATCACATGTATGCTTCCCCTGGCTCAGACTGTGCTCAGGCCCATCTGTTTAAAAGCACCAATCCTGCTTTGCTGGTCCAATGCTCAGGCAGCAATGCCAAGGGACAGGAACACTGAGCAGGATACTGCTTGCTCATGTTAGGCTACAAGAGTCTTTTCCATTGCTCCCACCCCTGCAGTCACACTACATCACTTCTGCTGCCAGTCTCTCTGAAAAAGGCCTCACACGTGCTCACTCAAAGTACAGGGCCGTGGAAGTGGGATACGGTCCAAGGGAGCTTTGGCTACACATGGTGGCTGCTGCAGGTGAAGCCTGTCTTCATGGGCTCGCCCAAGAGCTTATGCCCATAGCAGAAATCTGCAGTTCAGGAAACAAAAAGTGATTCTGTTATGGACAAATCTCCTTACTTGAACGATCAATGCAGCAAAGGTGCCACAGGGTCCCAGAGCTCCCCACACACATACCTGAGTCTGAAAATCCTAATGAAAGACACAGGTCAGAAACAAAGGACTCTGAGTAATGAAATGATTAAAGAGAAAATACAGTTGAAAACTCCTGGAACACATTATAATTTAATATCTCATTATTTACTAGGCACATTGAACATAACATGAATTTCCCTCTGCTCCACCAAGCCCACTTCATATTCCACAGAGCCTACACTTCTGTATCTCATCCAAGCCAAGATGAAATTGTCTTGTATATCAGACAAATGTACTAGAGAGTAGCCTACACTTTGGTAATGTACAAGCTGAATGTTCCCAGCAGTCCAACTTCCACATCGTTTAGAGAATTTGTACTCACACATTTTCAATGCATAATGAGGGGTTTTAGCAGTTCATAATTATTAAGTAGTTATTTTACATGCCCTTGTGTGTGGTAAATAATACCATAGAGAAAAAAAGTAACCAAGGGTTTGTGTAAATGATTCTGCATAAACCTACAAGCTCAGATTTTAAATCTGCATTATCATGTTGGTTCAGATCTTTAGGCTTAGGTCTGAACAAACATGAACTTCAGGGACATTTGAAATTCAACTCTGTATCCTGACCTGGATTTTCTAAATGACCTTTGAAATTTGGAACTAAATCCAAGTGTTGCAGAGTCTCTATCTGGAAGCCTTTTGCTGATGGATTTTCATTCAGTCTAATGTAGGTGGCAAATTATGCTGGGAATAAGTCATTTTCAAGAGATCCAAGGTCTGGCATACAGACTACTGCTTCCAGCCGTTTTAAATGGAAAACAAAGGTTCTTCATTTACCTCTGAGGCTTCTGTCTGATTTATTTTGCTTCTCTGGTTTGCATTTATTTGATTGTTTGTGCCAGGTATAATGGAGAAAATGCAGGCATTGCTAGAAAAGCGGCAATCTGCAGTCCCTCAGCCACACTGACCTCTTGCAGACACCTCTGAATCGCAGCAGAAAGGAGAGATGGCAACTCCCAGCTGGACAGGCCTTTGCAGCTTGCCCAGATGTCAGAAAACTAGTGTTTACTGGCCAAGATTGAGACAGCCATAACTTTTTATAAAGCACTGAAGCACATACTTAAATTTATTCATGTATTTTAACTTAAGAATGCACTCAACTGCTTGCTGAACATGGGCAGGCACATGCGGCACTGGCAACATAGGGTCAGTCACTCTTAGAGCACTGAAATAGTCTCAAAAAATCCGGAAAATGAGAAATACAAGAAATCTTCTTTATCAGGTAATTACTCTAGTGTCATAAAATCATAGCCTCATAGAATGGTTTGAGTTGGAAGGGACCTTAAATATCACCTGGTTCTAACCCTCCTGCCATGGGTAGGAACACATTCCACTAGATCACATTGCTCAAAGCCCCATCCAACCTGACCTTGAACACTTACACGGATGGGGCATCCATAGCTTGTCTGGGCAACCTGTTTCAAGCCTCACCACCTTCACAGTAAAGAATTTCTCCCTAATATCTAATCTAAACCTACCCTCTTTCAGTTTAAAGACATTTCCCCTCATCCTGTTACCACAGGCTCTTGTAAAAAGTCCCTCTCCAGGCCCCTTTAGGTACTGGAAGGTGCTCTAAGGTCTCTCCAAAGCCTCCTCTCCTCCAGGCTGAACAACCCCAACATCCTCAGTCCATCTTCCTAGGAGAGATGCTCCAGCCCTCTGATCACCTTAATGGGCCCCCTCTGGACTCGCCCCAGCAGGTCCACATTCTTCTTAAGCTGGGAGCCCCAGAGCTGGATGCAGTGCTCTGGGTGGGCTGTCATGAGAGTGGAGTAGAGGGGCAGAATCCTCTCCCTTGCCCTGCTGGCCACGCTGCTTTGGCCACTCTCTTGTGTCAATAGATGGAAATTAGGAAAATGTCTCTTCATCTGACAGCATCTGATACTGTGCTCCGACAACCCCAACAGTCCCCTGCCCTTTTCTGTGAAGGCAGATATTCAGCTTATATTGGTAAGCCAGCAGATCTTACCCAAATAGAAACTGAAGTGAAACAGCATCCCAGCAGTCCTCTTCTGAATTGTACTATAACTAAAATAAATACATGAACGTAATTCTGAAAAGCTGACTTGTATTTCTTATTACTATCATATGTCTTGGTTATATAGAACCACGCACAATTAAAATTAATAACAAAGAAATTATTTTTGAAATGTACAGAAATTCAGAGGCAGAAGTTAGTCATATTTTCAGGCATCTATTAGTTGCTTTGCTGATGTGTTGAAGAAAATAAAGGAAGATGAAAAGAATCAGTCTAGTTATTACCTGCAGGAACTTATTGTCCTTTAAAATAACTTCAGTTTCACGAAAATGTAAAACCCAAAAGCTTCAATACAGTTTGAGAATAAAACATCCAAGTTCCAGGGACGGTAAGAAAGCTACTGAAGCAAGTCTTTTGTTTGCCTTTTGACCATTTCTGCATGCAGAACTCCCTGCAGTGCTGTCCAGTTCTGCTTCCCAAGTGCTTAGAAAGAAGCAATCTACTTTTGACCATGCTTTAATCTACATTTTTCAGGACAAAAAATTCTTGGCTGCTATGCTGATCACCCAACTAGAATTTTTAAGTACCCTCTAAAAATCTGACATCAAAATAGTGCTAAGTCCTCTGCGCATTTTGCTGTCTCACTTTTCATTCTCTTTTCTTAATGGGAACTATGGATACATTTTATTTCTGCTGTACTGGCAGAAGATTTATTTCTCTACAGATCCTTCAGCATAATTGTCTCTGCATTTTGTGTGAAATGTTGCATTTTTTTTTAATTGCACTGTTTGAATTCATATTTCAAATAGAAATTACACGTAGATAAAGAGAATTAAGTTCCTGCTGAGATGAAGACCACTGGAGTCAGGATTATCATATTATTTTTTGACTAGTATTATGCGTGGTTGAAAGATGACCTGAACTTTCTTCCCTCATCGTAAAAAAAAAGAAACATGAATCAAAAGTCAGCCTCCCATTTTAATCAAATTGCCCTGATTATCTGGTATGGATCTAAAGAAGAAAGGTTTAAATACCTCCTACAATGGAAATATTTCAGAATTAATCTGACATTACAAGCAAAAAGAAGTAATTAATAAAAGCTAATGAAATTATATTGCAGTAATCAGAGAACAACTAAGGAAAGGGCACAAAAGTTGCAAGAACCAGATGATCACTGTGGATTGTTTCTATTTAAAAAAAAAAAAAAAATCATTAATCCATGCTCTTAGGGCTACTTAAAAGGAAGAAAGAAAAAGGAGAACATAAATTTGCCTATAGAAGTGCATTACTGGATTGCAGTTTGCTGAACTTTACAAAAGGAGAGTAGTTTCATATTAATGAAAAAACTGATCTGATGATACAGTTTTCTTTCTGGAGAATCAAGGACAGTTTTCTGCAATGGGTGTTAATGAAGTGGCAAATCCAGAGTCAGACTTCCTACTGAATGTTTAGGACAGAAAATCAAAGTCCTTCACCAAGAACAGCACTCCTATTTCTTGCCTTCCCTATCAGAGTTCTTGGGAATAATAGAGTTTTATATTGCCCAAAGAGCCTCTTAACTGGAGGCATTGCTGATAACTCTGTCATCCTCTCACCTGGACACACGAGTGGAAAGATACTGAAGGAATGGCATTGGGCTGTGCAGACAAACCCCAACTGCTGTGGAAAAGTTGAGGTTCACCTTACATCAAAACAGAGGTTTGCCATTGATCTCTGGCCAACACAAAACTTGACAAACCACTTAAAGACCCTGTGAAAACTCTGAGTCTTGAGTTCTCCAGTGAGAAGTAAATTATCTCAGGTGTTCTGCCTAGAAAATTTTAAGAAGTCATGATCCTTACCATAGAGTGCCAATGAAAAGAAATTTACATATCCAAAATTTTAATTTGTCAAAGGTCAGACAAAATCTACCACATGCTGACAGATTAGTACCCTAACATACTTCAGAAATACTTTTCAACCTGAGAACCAGTAAACTACAAAATAAACTGGCATTTAGGAACACGTGTTCCAGGAACATGATTGCGATTGCCTTTAACAAGTGGTTCTTCCTGTAACATTCATGCCTTAGTTTGTCAAATGTTTGTAAAAGGCAGAAACTAAAGCAGAGCTGTAACACTCTGGAAAACCCTCTTCTGTAAGAGGATCAGGTTAGGAGACTGTGGAAATTAAAGAGCTGTAACGTGAAACCTAATGTATAGTAACTGTCAAGTGAGGTAATGTAGAAACTGGAAAGCCTTGTCTTAGAGTTAATGCCTTAATCCCAACATACCATTTACACTGTGAGGAAAAAATGTCAGAAACTGAAAATCCATGAAACAAGGTTATGGAACAAAGACAATAAAATAAACATTGTCAGTGACAATGTGTTGAAATTGATTTGTTTTCATTCCTGCAACAGGTACTTACTTTCTGATTTGCCAAAATCTCACAGCAACCTTTATGTTCAAGTTATTCTGAGGTCTGTTCTAGACACTAAATATTAATTATGAGTATCTATGACAACCATTGACACTAAAATGGAGTATTTATCCCATCCAATGCCTGAGCTCTGAGCTATTAACCTCTCAAACTTTTGGATTGCCAGAAAATAAAACTGTGACGCTAAAGGATGTGGTTATGTGGTGAATAGTGAAAAAATTTCCTTTTAACTAAACACAAAGAGTAAAAGAGTTTCCTGATTATTAATGATAAGCTTGTGCTCGGGGCCTAGCTAAATCAAAGCCAAGTGTTCTCAACCACAGAAACAACAAAAAATATGATTGCATGATAATCCCATGTGTTTTGATTATATGCATCCTACAGGCTCCCACAGAACCTCCCAGGCCTTAGCCCAGGCCGAGCTCATCTGCTGGCAAACCATGCCAGCCCCAAACCCACTAACTTGCACAGTTTTGACATTAAAATAGTGATGAGTGGGTGGGCGAATGTAGCCTAAGGACCACCATTTTGCCAGGGCCCTGCCTGTTTCTGTCCCCCTGGAGCAGACAAGCAGCAGACAGCGCCTACAAGCTCAATCACATGTGTATCTACATAGAACAGGACTTGACACCTCTGTGCCATGACCAGACCAGACCAGATCTCTCCAGCATGTCCCATCAGATCTGTCCACCTTTTCTCAAGAGGATACAGAGGGATTTGGGTCCCTTCCCCTTGGAGACAGCTTTGGTGGGGAAAAGGAAGAGAGGAACAGAAAAACTCCCTCTTTGATTTTCTATTTGTGTACACGTGTTTTAGAGGACTTTTTGGATCTTCCGAAAAGCACTGAACCAAGAGACACAATACCGTGGAAAAGAAATGGGGACACATGTCAGACAGATACCATCAAGATTCAGTGAAGGAACACAATAAAGACCACCAGCAACACCCGTGTTGGCCCTTAAGTCTTCTGTTTAGTGTTTGGAGCAAGGGCAGTGTTGGTATATACCAGACACAGGTCAACGTACTAGAGACAGGAATATTATTCGGCCTCAAGGACCACATCTGTGCTGCTAAAATAGTAAAGGCCCACAACAGTTAGTTCCTAGCCCCATGTTTCTCACAGGATGCTTGAATTGGGTCCCCAGGTTTTGGGGGGCAAGTGAGTCTAGCGGTGTGCACACACATTGTGCCACACCCCTTTGCTTCAGGGATATCAAAGGATCTTTGGCACAACTAGGCGTAGAGACTTGGGTGCCTAAAGGAAGCCCTAAAAATCAAAGGAAGAGGCAGCCACAGTGTCACCAGTGGTGAAATACTGAAATAAAGACAAGAACAGTACTCATCTTCAGTATGAGTATTAGCAGCAGAAAGGTTCTGCATTGCCCTGGTTATTCCTTCCTCCACAGCAAGGAAGCATCCAGGCATGAGTTCTTGTAATGCAGGTGTCCCCATGCCCTGAAAAACATGCCAGTACTGATGCTTTCCCCATTTCATAATTGCAAGGAGTCAGGAAATGTTGCTTCCAGTGACAGTGGTGCCTGCTGCCACCGTAACTACACTACCCTTTAGAACAACCCCTCCCCTAAGAGATGATAGAAATGACAAAATAAAGTGTTAATTTGTTAAACTGCAATAGCACTGTCAAATTAGCCTGGATGAAAGTTAAAAATAAATCCATTCATTACTACAGAGCCAAAACAAGCATTGTACCCTTTGATAGTAACATTCTGTGTGCAGACCAGTCTTACAAGTCCAAGGGAAAAAACCAGGGAAACAGGTAGGCAGCTCAGAATATTCAGTTCATAGAAATGCAGTGAGTCCAACAAGGACATTGCCTCTGAAGAGACTTCAGAGAGTGAGCATATGCATCTGCTGAATACCCCTGAGGTTCACCAAAGAAGTGACTTGAACCCTCACTTCTCTGACTGCTGCTCTGGTAGTATCAAAGACTGATCACTTGTGACAAAACCAACAAGTACCAAGTAGTGAATTGCCTCCTAACAGATAAAGAAAAAAATACACTGTCACAAATTTTTTTTGTGGATGGAGGCCAAGCTGCATCTGTTCCAAGCATCAGGGCCAAAATATCATCTACAATTAAAGCACTGCTGACAATGTTGTTGAGGCTACATGAGACAGAGCAGATTACAGGTCATCCTGCAGCTTGGAGGTATATTGGCACTGTGATGGCAGTGGTAATAAAAATGTGTTTGTGTCAGTAAAGCAAGCAAATATGACGCAAAGCACACAGGCAGCAGACAGGCTGAATAAGAATTCACTTTTCTAAACATAACCACAACTTGAAGTGCCAAGGCATGGTGGCCTACAGAGCCTCACTGCTGGACAGCTGTTGTGGAAATCTAACAGAACATAATTGAAATTAATGAGAGAAGAAAGCAACACTCACAAGCCTACCACAATAACCGCCTTGCAAAAGCAGAAGTTCTTTTCTATCACTGATATATTCAGGGAGACATTAGATAGAGTGAACTATGCCATTTGATAAAGTACCACAGTATAGAGGCCATTAAAAAGGGGAATAGGTAAATGCAGGCACTGTGGAAGCCCCACCATATTCTCACAACAGGAAATACAGGGTTGTGGAGATGAAAAAAAAAATACAACTGGAGCAGAGAGCATAGCCTTCACCATCTGGGAACTTACACCCCTTGTCTGGGAATGATCTCTAAGCCCATGCTAAAAGATCAATGAACTGCAAAAGATGTCTCAGTCTGCCTGGGAATCTGAAGAATTAGTGGAATCTGGTTTTGCTTTCATTTCAATTTATCCAGCCCACATTACAATTCTGCAACATACTGTCAACCCAAAAATATTTATTCTATTGCCAGTGTCCTATCACTACTGAAAGGGAAACAGTGGTATTTTGATCGTGATGGGTAAATGGCAAAAGCACATGAAATAAAGTGGGGGTGCAATGGCAGTGGGAGAGAGGAATAGCTGGGGGAAGACTCATTCCCTAAATAACTCAGTAAGCCAATACTTTAATACTCATTGTGAAGCGTGATCATGCTGCTAATGAAGCAATAAATCCTCTCGCATTGGTGCTGGAGGGAGGGGGGTCAGAAGGTGGAGAGAGCTCCCTTTCCTTTCTCATTATAAGCAGCAATGCAAAATGCTTTAATAAAGCTCAGCAATGTCCTAGAAGGAATAATCAGCTAATGCTTCTCCTCACGAAGCCATGCTGCAAAATGGCACGTCTCCTTGGCTCTTCTGGCTCCCCTCTTGGGACTTCTGTACTACAGTCAGCACCAAGCCTGGCCCTGCCCTCCCCATCCTCCCCGCCAGCCTTCATCCACTTTGGGACTTTGACAGTTGACTTCCAGACCTGCACCAGCCAATTTAAGCATAAGCATCACTGATTAATGCCTAATCCCCCCTCTCCCTGCACATATATTCTAAAATGCCTTTATATTTTAAATTGCAAAAGAGAGAAACATTTTCTTTCCCAAAAACTGAAACTGGCAAAGAAAAATGAGCAAAGCCTATCTCTAATTAACGCTAATCTGTCTGCCTTGTGTACGCACCAGTGAGGGAGCCACAGTACACTGCAGATCAGAAGATAAAAACACACTCAGGAGTTCAACTGCTTTAGAAGCACAACATCTGTTAGCCATGTTATTCTGCAGCTATCCAACAAGCAGAGCACTCTTCACAACACTTAATAGCTTATGCATTATGGATGCTGCCATGGGTACAGAGGTACTTGGGCTCAGGGTTTCATTCTGCTCAAGTCTCAAATTAACAAACTACGGGTAAATCTGGGGAGTGTCTCTCCCCTCTCCTTCCTCGCATGGGAAGCAAGAGTTCAGGGCCAAATTCTGCTACCAATTACACTAATATGGCTCCACTCAAAATCAGCTTGGTGTAACACAGAAAAATATCGGACTGACTCCATCCTTAATTCACTCAGTATGTGGAATTAGAATAAAATTGCAAGAAATCTCTTTAGAAGAGAACATTTTAAGTCAGCTATTGTTGTAATATCCTTGATTGATTCAGTCACTATGTTATTATTACAAATTAATAAAGGAAGGGCACACATTAATGGAGTTTATAGGTTTTTCAATTACTGTTTTCCTATTATTCTTTCTATTATTCAATTCACCGGCTTCTTCATATAGTTTATCTATAACTCTAATGCATTATAGTGCTTCAGAATTTATGAAGTATATACAAAGCATATAAATCCTATTAACTAGCCCACCATACTTATAATTGATGTAATTAAAATGTTGTGTGTGTCTACAGTACATAAAGGGGAGGGAAAACAAAAGTGAGACCAAGGGGTTAATAAATTCTTCATTATTATATTTTCTTGAACTTCTCTCCCACAGTGGAGACAAGACACAGCACAAATATGCTACATTCTGCTCCTTAGACCCTACAGCCCAGCATGTAACGTAAGGAGCATAAGAGACCTGAGAGCAACTTAAAATGATTTTCTTATTCATTGTAATGCCAAAGGGACCATTTTGTCCTTCTAATATGATTCGAATATTCGCATGACATGAGCCATAGGACTTCACTCAGGCATCCTTTCATAAAGCTAATGGTTTCTGGAAGAGTTGGGTTTTTTCAAGCATCCAACCTTCATTTAGGGATTTCCATCTATTTGTTCCAATTTTGTAACACAGCCTTGCTGATAAAAATATACATTCTGTCAGGTTTTCACATCATATATGCATGCCCGTGTTAGGTATCTAGCTTAGGAATGATTCAACAGATCAAAGTGAAGGACTGGAGTTCCCTGCCTAGTCAATGAAAGGAGGCAGGCAGTCAGCTTCAGCACACTGAGTCAGAGATGGCTGAAAGAGCTAAAAGCAGACCAGGAGAATAAATACCTACACTGACTTCTGTTCTGAATTGCTCGAGATCCTCCTCCTTCTGATAGCTGTTCCTTCCAGCCATTGTCTTTGGCAATACACTTCATTTGCCAGACTGAATAGGCATCTACTTTCTCTATAGCCATACATGCAATTCTGTAATAGCTAAACCATATGGAATTTGCAATGTGACAGTGAGACAGATTTTCCAGAATTCAGATGATTCAGAGAGGTCTTTCTCTCTTCCTTTTTTTTGCTGCTATCTTTATTTCAGTGCCAACTCAACACAGGGTTTAGGCAACAGAATCCTAAGTGTCACTGAATTGAATTTGTGCTACAAAGTCATTTAAGTGCTTTTGTAAATCACACCCTTGAACTCCTGATAGGACTGCAGCATTATCCTTGCCACAGAATCCCAGCGCAACATCAATGTGTTAATTCCTATTTCTAAATCACTTTGAAGATGCACATACTACTGTATTGCACCCTGCAGACTTTCACTGGTGCTAACATGGTACAATTCTGTTTTCTCCCTCCCTCCAGCCTGAGAACAACAAGAAAGACCAGAAAATGTGTTTTTCCCATACATTTGAGAAGACAAATTTTGATGTCCCAGCATGAATTATTCTGCACCGCACAAAAATGCTAATTAAGCCTTTATTCTTTAACCTGACAGATGTTTCTGATGCACTGTTCATCCACTTCATACTGTACAAAAGCTAAAGTTTTAAACTTTTTGTATTATGACGCAATTAGCATTATTCATGAAGACAGTCATCAAAAGTCTGCTTGAAGCGCTGTCCCATTCCTCGGAGAGAAGAATTTTGAAAGACATGGCTGGAGATTGCCCTCCCTGTGCACTAGGTAGACACTATGCATACACACACACCCATGCAAGGAGTCCACAGGCTCCCATTCCTCCTCCCCCCACACCCTCACTTGTCTTTCCTACTAGGACCATCTTCCGTAGCACATAAATTCCAACCCCGGTGGCTTAGACTCTCTACTCATACCCAGCCCAGGCAGCCTATTGTTGTGCATACAGAGAAGCAGTTCAAGCAAAAGAAATGGCTGCTTTTGTGACTGCAACATCACAGAGAACAAAAGTTGAATCAAAACACTTCGTAGCCGACCACCCTATTCCTCTATGGCATAGAAGTTAGTCTCAGTGCCCGTCTGTCCCAGCAGTGGCCAATGTTCCCCTCAGGAGCAGCCCGCTCTGCAGTTCCCATGCATCCCCTGATGGAGCACAGCTTTTGGCTGATGTTCACACTGCACCTTTCCTTCTGCCATGGTCACCGGGAGGGACAGCCAAGACAGACTCATTTTCACACAGATAACTCTGCTGTCCTACGGATGTGGCATGTACACCCCAGGGAATGGCCCATTCTGTCTCAGCCTTGTGCCTTCCCTGTCCCCAAGGAGCAGCCCAATGACCAGGGCTGGGGCTGCTCCCACTGAGCCCCGACTGCCCTGCTCCTGACCAGGGCAGGTGGGATGGGCCCTGGCTGCCATGTCCTGCCCTAACACCCCAAGAAGCCGTGACTGCTCCTGGATCCCAGCACTCATTGTGCCCCAGTGCTTCTCCCAAGCAAACCACCTTCTCCCTCTGTCAACTTCCCTGCAGTGTCACAGCAAACTCATCTTCACCCCTGTTCCTTTTGTCCTATCTTCTACACATCTACACAATATCCTTCTGGGGTTTTTTTATTTCTCTTACCTATCACTATTCCCTTTTCCCCTCTGTTCCCCTAAAAGAGCACATTATTACTCCAGCCTACTCAGTCTCCTGCCCTTGTCACCAAATCAACATCTGAGAAAACACTTGTCCTTTTCACTTTGCTCTCTGGAGTAACTGTCAGGAAAAGAAAGATTTCTTTAAAAATACAGATTCAGCAGCTACACACTCTTAGTTGGAAGGAAGCTTGTCCCTGAGGTAGTGATTATACATATAAAGACAATAATAAGACTGAGGGCTGCAAAGCTGTGTAGCAAAGGTAGAAATCTTAAAGTCTGTCTATACAATTCTCCAGAGGTTTAATCTGTAGCATAAAAAAAATCTTATTTTACACGTATGTAAGTGCTGTGAAAACAATGCATTTGCCTGTTCATCACAAACTGCACTATAACACATCTCAAGAAATGCATCAGTAAGAGGATAAACAGAAACAAATAGGCATATAAAATGTCTATGAAAGGGATGCACAGAAATGAACAACCCCTTCTTTTCTATTTAAAATTGTATTTATTAACAATATATACCAGAGCTATTATCTGTTACCGTAAAGTTGAAGATGTAAGGTATGTGATCTGTGACCTACCAAAGCAAAGCTAAATAGTCACTTGATCACTGATTTATGTACTTAACATAGTGCATCAGTAAATAGGCAGGATAGATATCTAAAAGCAGAATTTAATTGAATCAAATTAGGTTATGTCAAATTCCTTGCTGTACAGAAAAGACAGAGTTAGGTAAGTGAAACCTCAAAGTGTGGCACAGATAAGTTAGCTGTAAGTTTATCAAGAAGCATTATGGAGTATTAGACTGAGGATGAGACAAAAAAACCCCAAAGACAAGAAGACTTCTATGAGGATCTTCTAATCCTAAACCTGATATCCCTTCCTTCTGGCAGGCTGAATACAAACACCAGATTTATGTATGGTATCTCCGTTCATGTTAAGAAACACACACATGTCATGATTTAGGAATGATACTCCCCAATTTAGTGCTCCCACTGAGTGTCCGAATCATTTGCTGCTTACTTGCTGCCCTCTCACTCAGCGGGATAGACAGGAGAATTGGAGGCACAAAAGTTGAAGATCACAGGTTGAGATAAGAACAATTTACTGGAAACAGCAATGAAATAAGAAAACAAACAGTTGCAGCAAGAATACTAATGGCAGAGGGTAAAAGAAAGAGGCAAAATACCCAACTGCTCCCTTTGCCGCACTACAGTGACCCGGAAGAGGGCCCCTGTCCCCAGCAATGACATGAGGTGATATAGAATAACCTCCAGATCATAGCCATGCCCCCTCCTGGCTACTGCAAAAATTAACCCTGTCCTGGCTGGAACTAGGACAACACTTCAAAGAGACAGTCCAAAACAATCCATACTCTCATCATACTTCTAGGGCAAGCAACTGGGCAACACTATGAAGAAGGATGCAACACTGACACTGTCCTTCCTGTGAACTCACGAGAACAGTGAGAATCAGAGAGAGGTTTCCCTGCTGAGCCGGAGCGATGGCAGGAGAAACAGAAAGGGCACCTTTCCTCTCTCACACAAACAAAACTACTGTGTGGTTCAGGATTTATAACACTAGAGAATAAGAAAAGCAGGGATGAATTTTCGATTACAGCAGCCTTGGGGTTGAGGAAGTCTTTCTGAATGGAGGGCACTGAAGTTTGAATGAATCCAGACTGGGACAGCAACTGACTTCGTTTTTCCTACTGAAAAAACAATTAAAGTGTTCCTGATCATTATGTATTTGTATGGAAAATAGCTCCCTTTCTTCCTCCAGTGAGTTAAAAAGATAATGGCCATTTCTGCCTCTTGGTGAACTAGATATAGGGAAGAATTCTCCCAGAGGTATGGTGGATGCCTCATCCCTGGAAACATTCCAGGTCAGGTTGGGTAGGACTCTGAGCAACCTCATGTATTTGAAGATGTCCCTGCTCATTGCGGGGGATTTGGACAAGTTGACCTTGAAAGGTTCCTTCCAACCCAAACTATTCTATGATTCTGTGAAGGACCTGGTTGTACTAGCCTGTGTCAGGGAGAAGTCAGCAAACCTAGAGGGTGGTGGCCAAGAAGAGGTTTAGGAGCACATGGCTTAGGTATAAAGTAAAAGCCAAAGAGCTGCCTCTTACCTGAATAAATGTGAGCCATATAATCCCAGTTCCTGTTTACCCAAGCAGAGGAGCTACCAGCATGTACTCCCACATCACCAAGTCACTCAGCTTCCCTTCAAAGGACCCGCAGCAGCAGGCATGAGACCTGCACACCCAGGGAGCTTTCCTTCACTGAAGGCTTTCCACTGTCTCAGCATGAAAATGTTTGGTCAGACAAAAGCAGCCCTGGCCACTTGCACTAGAGATAACCGCCACATGGGGAGTCTCAGGGACAAAATACTCTGTAAGTAACTTCAGACATCTTCAACCTGTGGCAGTGGCTGTTGAAGCACTCCTTATTTCACCATTTGTGAGATACAAAGCATACAGTGGGATTCATCTAATCTTTAGTTTGATATCCACCATACTGACCTAGTCATTCTCAACCCCCTTTTTAGTCTGTGTCTCTGTTTAGTCTAGGTATCTTTAGGATAAAGTCAATTTCAACTGGTTTAGATATCTTACTTAAGAGGTGAAAATCACATCCTCCCTCTTGACAGAAGAATGGATCTAGATGACCAGGAAGCAGTAGATATCTGCTGCATGCACACCGATGCACCATCAGAGGCTGGATCTGGTTTCTTTTATGTCACTGTGTCCTGTGGAGCTAGCCGTAAAGATCACAATGACTCCTTCAGTCCTTAAAATCTATTAATCTTCTAATTAGAGCTAATTAAAATGAAATGCATTTTTACTTTTTTTTTTTAGACAACTTTCTCTTTCATCATTAAACCACTGACATTTTTTAAATGAGCTCCCCTAATAACAAGAGAACATTAATATACCTGATTAGTATTCTTTTCTAATAGTTAAGACCTTGGCTTGTCCAATTACACATTTTTATACCATTAGAAAACAAAGTGAGAAGCTACATGTAACAGCACATCCCGGTTAGCACAAAGAACCCAGTGTAAACAGAAAACAACCAATTAAGTGGTTCTTCTGGGTATCAGGGACGAGGGAAAATACTTCACTGTGGTTTGTGAATTGTGTTTAAAGTACATGCAATAATTTTGTAATAAATATTCGGGATAAAGTTGAGTGATGTAGAAGTGGCAGAACAACAGCAAGAAAGCAGGGGGGTGCATAAGTAGGACACGTCTCCTCTCAAGCTTCCGTCTCTCTCTCTATAGCTCTTATGAAAAGCTTACAGCAGCAGAAGACAACAGGAGATGTGTCATTTAAACAGAGGTAGGCCATTAATACATTGTTTAGAGTAATTGAAATGCATTGCACAAGATTAGTTGCCTGCCAATCATCCCAATTAAGCAGGCGTGTCATTGATCAGCATAGCAATTAAGAGGATTCTAGGGTATCAGCAATTTATTCTTAACAGCCTCAATACTAATTGCTTTCAAGCACAGAACCAGGTTCAACATTCTTTAAAAGAGAAACGAGAGAGTTATTGGAAAATTTCTTGTTCTTTTCCCATGAACGACCTAAAGGGCTAAACTAGATTAGGAGAATTCACAGTACTGCAGAGTTCGAACATAGTAACAAATTATTCCATCATTATGTACTGCTAGCAATAGGAAATGACAAGATCAAATGGAGCAGCACTTGGTGTTTGTTTTAATTTGGATTTTGCAATGTCCTTGTAAGCCAACAGACAATTCAAACTCCAAAGGCAGCATACAGTAAGGCAAAGGCTCTGTGGCAGGAGAGCAGACGGACAGTGCTTTCCTGCAGGTTCTTTGAGAATGAAGAAATGCAGCTCTGCAAACCACCAAACTTTTGGCATCCATTTAAGTCCAGTTCCAAACTGGTGTGACTCCCCATAGTGACACTCTCCGGTTGGCGTCCTTGTGCTCAACCAACAAACACCTAGGTCTATCCTCTAAGCAAATTGATTAGTTTGACACCAGTCTGTGTTTCACAAGTGTGTTGGGATGTCTGGTGGTGTCTGCTGTGACAACCATACTCGGGAAATCCTCTGTGTAAGCAGGTGAGACTGAAACAACAAGGCATTGCACTCCAGGTAGATCAGAGGCTCTCAGGAGCCAAGTTGCCACAAGCATGAATAGGATAGAAAAAAATGGAACATTACACAGACAGAGTGAGGCACTGCTGGGCCACAGGAACAGCAAGGAATCAGGCTTGGTCATAACCTGAGCCTTGGCACAAATCAGAAACAAATAAACCTCATTAAAGCTCCAGTGAGAAACCTTGTGTGTGCTGCAGAATACTGCTCAATGTTTTCAGGCTTTTTTTTTTTTCTGTTCATATAGTTTTTATTCATGTGCATCAGTGAGGAAATAAATTAGGGATATCTAAATTGGAATATTTACATTTTTGCTTTTCTTATTGTTTTATTTCAACACCAAAACTACTGTAAACTGAAGAAATTAACATACATAATACCTCTAAAAGCACACTGATTGTACTTGAATGCTTATGAACAGCAACATCTATGAATATTATTCTGATATATCAAAATCTTAGCACAGGACTTTATCTTTCTGAAAACTCAAATATTTGGTACTATAGAAACACATACCCAATTTTAAAGTATTTATTATGCAGCGAGCATAATGTTTGCTCTTAATCATATGATACAATAATTACCTCTATATAAATATGGTGTTTTACAAGCTACTCTTTATCTAAGGTGCATTTTACTTTAAGCAGATCATTTCCCTCACCAGGATCTGCAGTTCCTAAAGGGAGGTGACAACAGCAATGCAGACCAACACACTGGAGACAGTGAAAGGAGGAGGGAATCTTCCTCTCAGTCCTAAGAAAATCACAGAATCATTACGGTTGAAACAGACCTCTGAGATCATCTAGTCCAGCCTTTGACCGATCACTACCATGTCAACCAGACCATGGCACACAACTAGACCAAGTGCCACATCCAGTCGTTTCTTAAACACATCCAGGAATGGTGACTCTCTACCACCTCCTCAAGCACTTCATGCCAATGTTTAACAACGCTTTCCATGAAGAAATTCCTTCTGATGTCTACCTGAATCTCTCCGATACAACTGGAGGCTATGTCCTCTCATCCTGAAAATTCCAAATCTCTGTCCAGTTCACTCTAAAACTTCCAAAGTCTTATGCAGAAAGTAAAAATTACATTTCAGCCTGGAGAAGAGAATGCTCCAAGGGAGACCTCAGAGCACCTTCCAGTACCTACAGGGGCCCTACAAGAGATCTGGAGAGGGACTTTTTACAAGGGTATGTAGCAGTAAGAAAGTGGTGATGGCTTTAACCTGAGCGTACCTTTAGACTGGAAAACAATTGTTCACAATGAGAGTGGTGAGAGACTGAAACAGAATGTCTAGAAATGTGCTGAAAAAACATGCCTAGAGAAGTTGTGGATGCTCCACCCCCGGAAGTGTTCAAGGCCAAGTTTGATGGGGCTTTGAGCAACCAGATCTAGCTGATGATGCCCCCACCCACAGCAAGGGGGTTGGAACAAGAAGATCTTTAAGGTACCTTCCAACCCAAATAATTCTATGATTCTATGTTTTTTCTGGTACAAACAGCCCACCAAACCCGTATTCTAGCTTCACATCCATAACAAAACCTAGACATCTCCTTTTCCTTTCCTACCTGAATTTAACCTCGTCAGACCTCTAGACTAGGGATTAGCTAATATCCTCATTTCAGAGGTGTGAGACCCAGAATGACTCACCCAGCAGAGATCACACAAATAGCTCAGACAGATCCCCATGTGGGATTTGGAATTTCAGAGACCCAAGAGTCTATTTTCCTAAATCCTGACCATACAAACCAGGAGTGTCTTTTAAGGAGCATCTCTTCTTTTTTAATGAGCCTGGGACTTGCCACTCACGGTTCTTCTTCAGGCCTTGTTTTGCACTTTTGAACAAACCGCGATGTCTCCCCCCAGTATTTCTCCCTGTAAAACTAATGTTGGCATCATTTTAAAAGGCTTTGATATCCTGGCCTGACAGATGCGGGTCCTGTTTATCCATTAAATGCTATTTGGCATATTGGACCCTTGCAGCAAGAGACAAGAAGAACACCCTATTCACATGCACCTAGCCTAAAGAGTAATAACTGCAATTAAATTGTACATTGGCTTTCGCAGAGGTCAGTGAGGCTGCTATGGGTAATGGGACAGAGAGTGCAAAACTAGCAATTAAAATAGCCTCAGTCTCTCCTAAGAAAAGATGCAGAAGCATGCAGTAGAGAGACACACTATGCATGCAAACATCTGTTGTAAATGCATATTTGGCAACTCAGCAGATAAACAAATGGGTCAGTGAGTTAAGAAAAATTGTTTCTTTGCTCTGTCATTTCAGGAGGGTAAAGCCTGCAACAGTCTGCATTTTAAGTAAATCAGACTCTTTCTACTTGCAGCAGTGGAACTCTTGATTTGCACAGCTTCACGACTACGCATTTACTTAGAAAAAGGGAGCGCAGACCTTGTCCCCAAAGCAGCTTTTTCCTATTAATTTCACTATGCTTGCTCTATGTGCAGTGGAGCCATTTGAAATCCTTCCATCTTGTTTGCAACTTGAATCATGTCTCTATTTTTAGCGGACTTGGAGCTACACTATGACTTTACCAAATGCAAAATGTAATCATGTCTGTGTTATGTATAACAAAGTGTGTGCTTGCCCTGAGCCAAATGAACTGCATCACCAGGATTTTGGATGGAGTCAGATTTTGGGGACAGTATCAACCCTAGGAACTAGCCCTGCCAGCAACTTTGCTTTTCTAACTTGCATTAGCTGGAGTTTTGTGACAGCTCCCCAGAGAACCGCGCTGAGGCAGCACAGCAAGAAGACAGTGTCTCAAGAATGCATGAAACCAAATTACTCAATTCGTCCGCAGAGTGGAATGGGATTTGGTCTATTCAATGGGAAGGGACACAGTAATCATGGGGGAAAAAACCCAAAACATTTCTTTAGGAAGAGCATGTGTGTAACATGCTTATAACTGACTCTCAGTTTAACTAGCATTGGCAGAGATTCAAGAGTGTGAAACACTCCTCCCATACTCCATGGGGGCTGATTTATGCCACTGGGCAGCCTTTTCACATAACGAGTTTCCCTCCCAGAGGGTCACATTTACGACTTCTGCCCTGCTCCAGAGGCAAATCGCATCTAGATTCCAGGCTCTGCATTTAACAGGAACAAGAACAGCGAAGCTGACAGAGAAACTGAAGAAACATATGGCAGCTTTGAGCACAGGGAAAGGAGAGGTGTGACTGGGAGCATACAGCATATTGTTGCTATTGGAGCCCCTCAAAAGACCTATATACGTGCAGTAGGGAGCAGGAACCCTAAGCTGTTTGTTTGTACACTGGTTTTCAGAGATTCTTGAACTAACACCTACTAGATGTGTTATTCAAAGCATTCCGGATCAAAAAAAACAGCCATTCTTTCTCAAATACTTAAAACATTTAAATATATAGTGTGCCTTTACTGATGACAATAGAGAGGCATAATGTAAAAATAACTGCATGCATCTAATCTGGTTTTCCTCTTACAGCAGTTTTATATCAGTGTAATTTCATTGATCCCAGAGAAATTGCTACAGATTCAATGGAAGAGAATCTTGAGAGAGAAGAACTATCCAGTGAATGTCACTGCCTTAAGACTGGTACATGATATTTTAAAATGCCATAATAAATGCCCACAGAAGCCACAGAATCTCTTGCAAAAGGAATTCTGAATCATCCACATGTGTTACAATTGTTCCTCAGTAGAGTGGTCTTCCCTCAGTGAAGGAACTGTCAGCATACAATTACAGATCTCTGAAAATCATTAAATCTCCATGTTTACTGGAAATACATTAGTGAGAAAACACCATTCCATTTCTCCAAATGTCTTTTGAACATAATAGCTTTTTTTTTTCTGAAAATGAAATTCCCAAATCTGCTGAGAAATTACCACAAAATGTCACAGTTCTGTAATTAATAATTCAAGTCTTTTCCCTACCCCAACCCATAAAGAAATCAAAAATACAATTGAAATGTTGTTTGCCTGGCAATATGTATTCTACTTCACAGCAGCAGTTGTCAGAAAAATACTTTTGGTGTTAAGAAAGACACTTTGGGCTTGGTTTATAGACAAATTTTTGCTGGTACAAATGACATAAATCAAGCTAACTACATGATTTACATCAATTGCATTATATCAAATTAACTGCTAAAATCCAGCAAAACCATTCTGTTCTCCTAAAAAATTGCTAAATGAAGAAAAGCAATTCACATCAGGCAATTTGTAGGCACTTCCTAGTTGTTTGCAAAGTTATGCTCCCACTTTTAGTAAGGCTGCAAAAATATTTGGCATAACATCACTCCACCATACGGTAACTTTGTTCTGTATCAATTATAATCTTGCCTTAGCACTTTGCTCTTCAGCAATTCTGATGCTCTGCAATTTAATTTTGTCTCTGCTTCCACGTGGGGGAATAAAGGAACAGAAGGAGCGGGTTGAGCCATGGACCCTGCCATTTTCCCACTTTCTAAATAAAAAACAGTGCCAACAAGCACAGCTGTGGCAATGAAAAGACAGAATAAATTGTACAGGTAAGGGATGATAACAAATGCTAGGGACTAGGGATCCATCAAAAACATGAGTGTCAAAACAACCTTCTATAGGAAAGCAGTTCCACTTAAAAACAAAGTTATTCACATCTTCTGGTGCTGTCTGGATTTGGATGAGTATCTGATGGTATGAAGTTGGCCCTCCATCTCTGAACATCAGTCCAGTCACAGACAGACACACTGTAAAAAGCTGCCTGCAAGTGAAAACCTCCTCTCTTTGGAGACTGCATCAATTCACTTCTAAAGTTCCCAGCATAATTTTGTTGGATCTCACAAAGCACCATCACTAGGCAACCACTTTTTGGTGGGCTCCAACTTATTGTTTAAGACAAGTTTCTTTCTGCTATATCCATCGTCTACCACTCCTTCCCTAGGGGTGTTGAAATCTGTCAACATTTCTTAAGACAGAGGCAAACAGTTTTATTTCTACTTGACCCCGTGGCAAAATGGTATTGCTTTCCTTCACTGCCTCTAAATGTCTCAGCATCCATTTGCTTCGTATTGAAACCGAATTGGTAATTGCCTGGAGTCTTGTCTATTGAAATGGATTAAAATTCTAATCCATGACTGTACCAGACTTTTCTTTTAGAGCATTTGAATTGCATTTTAAAGAAGGCATCTAAAGCTTTTGATACTGGCGCTATGTACAACAGCAGCAACAAAAATGGTGTGGGAAAAGAGCAAGTCCTTAGAAAGGCTGCATGCAGTGGAGAGGCCTGGAGCCCTGAGTCACGCAGTGCCCTCCAGCTCCCCACCAGCACAAGACCTGGGCCTGGAGCGTGGGCCAGGTCTTTGGGGGAAGGTGTGCAGTCCAGAGGGGTGCAGAGGTCACTCAGCCCCTTAGATCCTATAGGCTGCAGTCTGTGTGTAAGGGTGAAGCCATTGCTTTCTTTCTTAGGAAGTCTTCTCTGCTTCAGAGTCCAGACATCGCAAAGAGGATCAGGAAAAGGGATGTGTGCACACTACGCAAAGTGAAATGTGGGATGTTTCAGAGGATCCCTCCTCAATCTCCTTCTTTCCTCCTCTCTTTTTTTTTCTATCATTTTACTCTTAGCCACCTCTCCCCACTTTCTGAAAATCTCTTGCCATCAGTAAAATATGTTTCAGAAACATGTTTCATCTCTCCAGTCCTACTGTCAGATTTGCTGAATCTGTCTTGACTTCTAAAGAGTCCTGTGTGCTGCTGCTTCTTTTTAAGACTGCTTACATTTTCCAGATGGAATAAGACAATAGGAAATACTCTTTCATCATATATGGTTAACCTGTGGCAACTCATGTCCTCGAATTAGGAAGTTTCCTAAAAGAGCTATGCCCCTTTTTCACCCGCTCAATAAAAAAAATTATACTCTGTAGAACAGATTCTTATGAAAAAAGCTTTTCCTGCATGGAGAAATTTTCTCCGTATAGAAAGATTATACCAGGCAGGAATCTTGCTGAATCTTGCCTTATGCTGGGAAAGCTGTACTCCTGTTTTGAAAAGTGTATGCTTTTGGCCACTCAGCATTTACTTTACTACAAGGACGATATAAAACCCGCAGAGGAAATCACTACCACTGGAACGCACCCAGAAAAAACAGAAATCCCACACCAGTTGAGTGAGAAGTTAAAGCACTGATCGGTAAACGTTAAAGTATTAATCTTCCAGATTTTTGTGTTGTCTATTAAAATTATTTAAAACAGCTATCAGAAGGTGTCTTAGTGAAAAACAATATATAATATTACATCAGCGCCAGCAAAGAGGCACTGCTGCCAGTTTTACACTATTCCCAACAAATCTTGTCCACGCCTTGTGTGAGGTATTTATCATTCGCACAGCAATACCACATAGAAGCTCTAATCAATGACGTGGACTCCACAGTACCAGCCATTAAATGGATACAGGCAAAAAATTACTTCTTTCCTACAGAATGTGATGAAGGGATCCAAAGCAGAAGATTGACCTAAGGGAGAGAGAGAAGTGTTTTAGAAATCTATATAAACTCAATTGCCATTCTTTCATTCCCTTTACTATGTTTGAAATGCTTAAGTTCCTACAGTTCAGAAATCATCTGCTACACCTTTCTGTTTCACACAACTCATTTGGAGTTTGACACACATAATTATGCTCATATGATATTCCTAATTATGGCACAATTAGTTAAACTCTGGGTCTAGGAAAGTCTGAAAGCTATTTAGAGCAACATCACTTAAATCAAGAGCTATTTAGCATGAAACAGAGGTCATGTGGACACCAATAATTCTGAAAAACATTCTGCAACTTTATCAAAACATTAGGAAACCAGGAACCATATCAAATTAAGAGGACAGATTGTTTTACAATGCAAACTCCTGTGTAGAAGGAATGAATGAAAAAAATTAGTTGTGGTTGTAAAGCAATCATGGTATTATATTATTAGCCTATGGGGTTAACAGTTATGGTTAACCATTACAACAGAGGAAATAGTTCTGTTGCCAGAATACTTAAAATCAGCATTTAGATGTGCTCTTGTCAACTTATCAGTAAGTCTCAATTAAACAATTTCATTTGAATTAGGTAAGACTGAGCTGCCCATACATCATGTTTACAAAAGACTGATAAATACCGAACTAGCAAAATAAAGGTCAGTTTTAGGGAAGTTTTCAAACTAGTTAACAGGGTGATCTTCCCTTCCTTTTTGCCTTCTTTGAACAGTAGCTCAATGAAGATTCCATTTGTTTAAGAAAACAGTGTCAGTAATCGCAGTTCAGGATCAGGTCCTAAATTGATTGAAACAAGCAGCATAAACTAGTAGTTGGGAAGCAGGACTGCCTGATAAAATTAAGAAATAAACCCCTATCACTCCTTGGAGCTCTAGGAGCTCAATACAGAAGACCATGTGTCTAAGCCACCAAAACTGCAAGTTTGTTTTTGTTAGAGAAGTGAGAAACCTCTTGTGCACAGTGACAATTCTGAATGTCCCTTCTTACTTAACAAAAGAGATGACCTCAGGCAAGGTAAGAATCTTGCAATGAAAAATCCCAGTATCCATCAGAATTTGTGTGTAGGACCCAGAGGTGCTAGGCAGTCTGCAAGCACACAGGGTGAGCTAATATTAGCCTCAGAAGGGCTAATATGAAATGCATCACCAGCTTTTGATTAGGAGCAATTGGAGTTGGTTTATTATTTTAGTCAGAAAAAAGCCTGAAAAATCCTATCTTGCTGTGTGTTTTATCTTCCATTGCAGAAAACTAAAACAGCAGCAGCAAATAAACCTTGTACCAATTCAATTTGGAAATCACAAGTTCAGCAAAAACGCACAGACACAACAAATTATTGAAGTTACTAGGTTTGAAAAGACCTTTATAGGAAGACAAGGTGAACTAGAGGTGTAAATAAGTTTTCAGAATTGAATGAGTTTTCTAAGAAAGCTTTAAAACAGACAACTTACAAGGTGAAGATTTAACAGAGATTTAGAATGTCATTTAACCATGGGAATTGAAACCAGGGAACAAGGCTGCTCACCTCTGGGACAAATCCTCCAGCTCCTCAGGAAATCTGCTAGAGTGCAAGGAACTGATAACTGTTCCAGCAGCAGGTGGACCAGGGCCCCACAGAAACCTTTCCCACAGCTGTTCTTATGACGATGCCAGAAGGCACTGAAGGCCTGCTGCTGTAGATCAACAGGGATGCAAAGGCACATGAGGACAGTGACACACACAGGCTTCCTAAAACAGGCCAAGAGCCCCAGGCAGGAAGGAGAAATATGTAACAGAGGCTGTGCATTATCTCTATAGCAAGGATGCTGGATGATGAGGATGGCAAAGGCCATGGCCATGTTCTCCTGATCCACAAACATGGCACAGGTAAAACAGGCCAACACCACAGACCCATCACTTCTTCCTTTCCTTCCCATCTAGAAATGTGTCCCAAAACACATGATATTTTGGTGATTATACCAGTGAAGGTGACAGAGGTTATGAGCCTTTCGGCTTGAAGTCAAATTATTGAAAAACTTCTCAGACTTTCAGAGCTCCTTCCCTGACTGCCCTAATTTGCGTCTCCACTGCAAACAGTGAGTCACCAAAGAACCACTTAAAGAACTCAGATTTTGCAGTTTGTGAGCCTTCCCTTTTCTCCCCACTCATCTGTGCTGGCAGGTTGATTTTTTCCTCAATCTGGACTAAAAAAAAAAAAAGACATCAATTTATTTTTTCAAATACTAACAAAACCCAATGGGAGAATCAGGCAAGAAGAAAATTGCAGGCTTTTCAATCTCCTATTGTAGAGAAGTATGCTGGAAAGACATTCATAAAATGAAATGAATGTAAAGAGTACATCCAAGAGTGCAGATTAGCGAGGAACGCATGTGCTAGGATTTGCATAATTCCAGCTGGTTGGTGGAACATTTCATATTAACAATAATGCTAAAAATAACGTATTTTGAATATACTTGAATAGACTACGCTTAAGCACTGCTGTTTTCTTCACAGTCGATGGGTGCTTTACAACAATCAAAGGCAATGGCAGGGCAGGAAAATTCGTCCTCGAGTGAGGTGGTTACAGACAGCGTTGCAAACAGCTACAGCTATTGCAGTGAAAAATGCCAACATATATAACCAAGCAACACAAAATTCCTCCATCTACTCATCAATAACCCTTTAGTGCCTGCAAGAATCCAGACATTAAGTTCTTGGCCAAGTGGATTTCTGACTTGTTTGACAGTGGGTCTAAATTAAGCATTGCAAGGCAGAGACTCCTGGAACTCCATTGTCTCAAAAACTCACATGCTTTCAAGGGTCTTTACTTCAGTGCCTCTAAGCTTTGAACTGATAAAAAGATATTCTTTTATGTTTATAGGTTGCACTCTCTAAGGCTCCTCTACCCCTGGTTCATAATTTTATTTCATGTCTTCTGATTTGGTGGGTTTTTTTAAAGCCCAGCTCTTTCAATGATATGTTTATGTAAGGATTACATTTTTCCTTTAAAATAAAAACCCAGATGCTCTTAGCCTTCATTGTTGAAAAGAGGAGTTTTGAAAACATCTCCAAGCTGAAGATAAAAGATCAAAAACCAGAAGGCAAGTAAAAAGAATCCACTTTTTTTACAGCCCTATTTTTTTCAGCCAACATCATGATGTTTTTGAAGTATAACATGATTTATAAAGGTTGGAACTGAAGTAAAAAAAAACCAAAGAAAATGCCTTTCCTGCAAGCATGAAAATACCTATTTAGCCATACATAAAAAACAAAGAAAATGCCTTTCCTGCAAGCATGAAAATACCTATTTAACCATACATACCAGTATGCCAAATAAGTTAATGGAGTTATTCATATGCGTAAGCGTGAACATGTATGAATATTCACAATATATGATACAAAGTTTTATTCATTTTTGTTTCTATGTATTACAAGTGAATACCAGCCTTGAGGATGTGATTGATCATGGTTCAGTCAACAGAGCATCCAAAAAAAACCCTAAATCAAAAGAGTTGCATGTAGACATACAGTATGAAGATAAAAAAATAGCACATCAACCAAGCTCTGTAGTTACCAGATACCCAAACCAATAAATAAAATGAGGCAGTGGCCTGGGAACAGAAAATACCACTTATGTAAGGCTAAACTTTGGGTGGTGAGGTGACAAAAAGAGGGAATTCTTGAACTGAAAATCTCCTGAAAGACGAAGGCAGCAGCCTCCATTAAACTCAGAAAGACTCAGTTCGTAAGTCTGACTTACGAATGAAGAGTAGATATTTGATTGACTCATTCATACCTCAGCTTTAATTTTCAGTATGCCAGTAGCTTGATTTTCAGTCCCGGAGCACCTACAGCTCCACTGAAGTAGTAGGAGATGTGAGAATTCAGCCTCTTTGAAAACTCAGCTAAAGGCGCTTGGAGTTATGAACAAAACGCAGGCTCAGTTGCATGCCTATTACTGTACCATCATTATGACTACTCACAAATTAGGCACACAGTCTCACACATGGTCTTAGTCATATGGGGGACAGTTTCAAAGACGCATCATGAGATGATACGAATCCAACTCCCTATAAAAGCACATACCTTTGAAAAGCTCACCCTGGGCTTTGAACAGTTTTTCACAATGGTTCTCTTCGAGGGTTTGGTGGTAATAGAAATCATTCCTTATATATCACTGGATAAAACCTCAAGATTATTGAAAAAAGGCTTAGGTTTTTTGCAAGAGGAGGGTAACTTCACACTTTGCTCCTGGGAAATCTATGTTGCAACAAGAGGAACAATGTAGGGCAAAGATCATGCCAGAGTGAAAAAAAATATAGCTGCCACACTGCTACATGAGGGACATCTCATTTTAGTCCCCTAGTAAATCCCTTCTTTTTTTCCAGTGAATTATGCCAGAAGGGCAAAAAATAAGCTAACTTCCAGTTAAATCCATTCACAAAATCAACACAATTTTGAACCATCCCTTGTTTGCTTTCATTCCATTACAGTTTAGAATTAATATAACCTAGTTTATTGGTTTTTCATGCTCTTCAACATTTGTCTTTTTATACCAGACCAAACATTAAACTACAGGGGCCAAAACTCGGCGGAGGGGAGAGAGGATGGCAAGCCCCTTTCATTATCTCAGGCAAGGGTTTCAGTCTCAGACTCACTTAGGATTCACAGTATAACCATGCAGTTAACTTTTAAAATTACCCATATGTATTCAAAATGTTTGCTCAGTTGAATCTGTTATGCTTTGATAGCATCTCTCCATGCCATAAGGGTATGGCAAGGAAATATAATATGAATGATAGCACTAATAAATTACTGTTGTAAACTACAACCACACATTTACATGATCTTCTGATTTTTACTGTGAAAAATGCATTTAGGCAACAGGTAAAAAAAAGTTCCTTGGAGTACATAATCTTCTGAAACGTTATGAAAGAATGGAAAAAGAGCGATCCATCGGATAAAATGGCAATTTCACGTGCAGCCTTAGTTCTGACGAAGCCAACAGGAATTTTTTCGATGTTTGGGGGATTTTACCCTATCCAGATACTGTTATAAACATTGTTATGACCTAGATAGATATTGTTATTTAGATTTTTTCTCTGAAGACAATAAATGGCATGCAGCTAAGCACCTAGTTTGGAAAGAGGAGGATGAGCACAGGACAATAAGCCTTACAGTCCACATAGGATAACAAAGGATGCCACCCAGAGTCTGGGCAACATATTGGCCCAAATAATGTTTATCACCTGTACCATAAATCTGCATATCAGCCCACATCTGCAGCTTAATGAGTCTCTCTTCCTCTGTTCCTTGGCTAAGGACCACTTTGGCCTCTTCCTAGGCAAATTATTGTTAAGGATAGGTGGATTATTCAAATCAGTTTCACCACGATTTAAAATAAGCCTGATCTCTAAGAGACAATTATGAAACAGGGAGTTGGACATCTGAATATTTTGTCTTTAAATTAATTTCTCCCCATGGGTGAATGTTTGATGCCATGGTAGATTTTGGTAACAAAAAGAATGAAAGATTCCTCTCCTTAAACCCTATAAAGCTTGATTTACCACCTAATCCCATACTTAGGAGAAAACAAGAAGGTGAGCAGAGCATAATAGTGATGGCCAACCTTTATTCAGAGAACTTAAAAAGATAGTTTGACATTCTGGAGACCAGACTTTCAATTAGAAAACAGAATATAACCTGAGGTAAGAGATGTTGGAACACTATCAAAATATTATTGGTCCACGGAACATCTGCTCAGAGGAGGGAGGAAACATTTTGGAAGTCACCACTACTTTATCATCCATTATCTATGGGAAAAAAGTGAAGACCCCATTTGAAGAGTATATGGCATTTGGAATAGTTTCATGGGCAACTGATGATGTTATGTATTATCTAGTCTTCAAAATGTTAGCTTTTCCTCTCTCCTTTTATTTTGCCAGAGTCTGGTTTTAGCCTGAAGCTTTTCAGTGAAGTTTTGTTTTTGGGGGGGTTTTTTTCCCAGCTTAGTTACAGGAATAGTCAGAAGTTTTATATTTTCTAAGTTGAACGCAAAGGACAGATGCTTTTACGTGCTAAGGGACAGTTAGTTTTCTCTTGGTGCTCATACCAAGACAAGAGTGAGGACAGCATTTTGCAGGTTTTGTACAAAGAGGAACACCAGGAGAAGAGTTGTAGTTATGCATTACAGTTCAGTCACTGCAGCTGGATACAATCCGTATGATTTGCTTACATCTTCGCAAGATCTTCAAGGCATATCAGCTGCAATGCGTTATTCACAATGTCAAATATCCTAGACAGGCCAGAAATAAATCTGTCTATGAGCTATTACTAAGGAATCATCCATCAGCAACACAAAAGTAATCTCTGCTGTATTCTAGTCCAAAGTCCAGTTGAGAGGGTCTAACACACTTGCCGAGATCGGTTGCTTCTGAGCTTGGCTTTTTGCCATTTTCTCAGTCATCCCAGAAAGAAACAAGGAATTAGGCAGTGTGTTAGCTTGCCAAACCAGTGACATGAAAAAAACCTATTAGTCCTGATTGGATTCTTGTTTTTTTAAGGAAGGTGATAAATGAAAAGAAAAAATATTTTACATTATGTACGTAATGGAAATACTTTTTAGACACTCTTTATAATCTGAGGCATATCAACTATTTTTTTCCTCGGGTTCTTCCTCTCTCATAAATCCTCTCCAAAGTGCTGATATGCATCAAATTCTGAAGACCTGAAAGAGAGGGGCATAGAAAAATAATCTAATTTGATACATTGCCATTGTGCCTGTATGGATGCAGAGCATAGGAATTGTCTTAAATGAGAATTTGTTTTCTGTAAACCTGATGGTAAGAGAAGATTTTAAAACCCACAAGCATTCATCCCTCTATCTGAAGAACTCCTACATGTGGGTCACTACTAGAAACAGCTAGTTTTGAAGGGGGAAAAGGGCAAGATACGCTAAATATTGATAATAATTTGGGTTTCCTTCTCCCCCCCAAATCATGTCGTCCTGAACACTCTGGACAAACAGAACATCCATTACTGTTTTCTTAATTTCTGTCAACAGTGAACTTCAATACAGGCCTAAATCTGCTGCCACTGCAGTTGGTGAGAACACCTCTTTAATAGGACTAATGTCAGCCACCGCTGCCAACGCAGCCTTACAGCCCAGATCAGCCCGCCCTTAAACCACTTCAAGTGGAATCCCAGTTCCTCCAAACCCTTAGAAACGATCACAAAGGAGAAGGGAAAGCACAAACTCTGGGTATTTTCTTCATCTTGGGATTTTTTTTTTCAACCAAAGCAAAACAGCCAGCCCATGAACTCCCTCTAGAACAGGATGTACTCAACTCGTACGCTTCAGTCTCGACAACAAACAGCCCGTGCTGCTGGGCTTAATTGCTGTCTGGCAGTTCCAACACACAAACTTCTCCAGCAGTTTTCAGATGCTTCAATCACACGGCTCCCTGGAAAACCATCAGAATCCATTCCCTGTCCTGTATTTTTCCCACTTGTCCTAAAGATTCTTCTTCACAGTTCACACTGGGTCACAATTGTCAATCATCACAAATGCTGCTTTGACTACAATTCCACCCAGGCCATACTGCCAGAAAGTAATATCTTTGGGATAGGATTCATCTCACCTAACTCACTGTATTTCAGAGTTCAAGCTTATATCCTAGGCTAGCCAGCTAATTCCCATCATAATCAGAATCTTCAGGCAGCTGAAGATTCATTTAATTCCAACACAGGCTTCTAAATTAAGAGCAATGAATTTACCTCCTTAACTCCTTGATTGTAGAAGGAACCCAGAGAATTAGCTCTGGCTAGTTGCTTCCTTTTCAAGATCTGGTTTAGCAGTGGTTACGTGATTTAGCTCCATGCAACAGTGTCAGATCCTGGTGGGAATTTGATTGGTGTATATACTGTAAAAGATTTCAAATATCTTTTTAGTGGCTCTCTGTTTACCCAAAACACCATATGTTCAGTAACTTCAAGCCAAACTCTAAGAAGTCTATCTGAGGTGTTCAAATGTCTTAATCTGTTCCTCCTGGAAACCGGAAAAATATATTTTACAAGATAATACAGCACGGTCCATCTTCTAATATGACAATCAGCAATACTTTCTTTTATGTTCAGTTTCAAACATGTATAGAAAACAAGGTGCCTGTATTTTTCAATGTATGATATTTTTCACTTTGATTTTTCATTGGGCTTTCAAATCTGCATGCAATTTTTGCCTTTAAACCAGCTGAACATACAAACACAACTATAATTGATTTTGGCATTCAACAGAAGAAATAAGAGTCTCATGTATTTGGGGATTCTATTATCAGAACCCATTTGAGCTACATTTTTTTTTAACATAATAAAATGATTATGCAAGAAACTACAGTGGCATGCTAAATCTTCCAGACATGAGAACAAATTAATGACTTAGTGGGTGAAACTCTGGAATGCTGACAACTGCAAGCTAGGCTTCTCTAATGTACTGGTAGCATGGCTAACAGCCTGCAACCAAAATGTCTTATAATCTTTATGTGAACCATCAATTTATGCCTTTAAACTTACACTGCTATTATAGCATTAAATTCCTATTTTTTCCCTGCCAAAGCTTACTTTATTTTCTTGGGCAAATTCTACACTAACACAAAATGTTGGCCTGGGGTTGTTTGGAGAAACAGGTGTATATAGAAAAGAAACGTACATCAAACTTAGTGGGCATTCACACATGGTAAAATAGATTTAGCTAGCATGTTGAGATGCTGGAAGGGAGAAGTATCTGAAAGAGTAATTAAGAATAAAATACAGTAAAAAGCCATGTATCCCTTTTATCTTACACTCTCTTTAACTTCCTGCTTTTCCTTCAGCTTCCTCCCAGTCAGATCTTCTTGCATGTAACTTACATACTAACTACTTTCATGCTCTGTGTAAAAATAGTGTCAGGTTGTTCTAGTTTCTAGCAGGGCAATTACTGAGACACAGGTGTTGTGAAAAAATAGATAAAGGAAGCCTTCTTTCAGAGCCTTGTCACAGAGAAAGAGAAACCAGATGTTCCTTCCTCTCCTCAGCCCCCCTCTATTATTGTACTTTTCGGCTTAGGAAGGTCCCAGATCTAGGAAAGTATAACAAAATAGTATCTCCATAAGCTCACTGAGACATCTGCTACTTCCTTGTGCTGGAGATACTACCTGGACTTTCATACTGAGCCTGTTTCTGGTGCTTCTTACATTTATTAATTCCCACCTGATGAAACAGACCCATCAGCCAACAAAGCCAGGCAGCTCCGGGGCCATCCCTGACATGAGACATACTCTAAACCAGTCCAAAGTCATTTTTCCTCCCTGCAGTAACCTATGCCAAGACCCTGTCATTTTGAAATCTCTACCATAACATTTCATGGCCATTCCAAAAGACACCACTGCTTACAGAATGCAGTTATAAAATATTACCCCATAAACTCTGAAAACTATTCAGGGACTATAAAATTGTCACATAAACTCTCACCAAAAACAAGGGCGGGGGGGACAAGCAACAGAAATTCAAACTTCTTGAAGGAAGGATAGCGAATATGTTTTTATTTTATGGTCATTAACATCACCTCCTTTTTACCTTCAGATCTTTTAAGGTACCACTCTAAATGATGCTCTTCATGAAAAGTAACTTCTAGCCATTTCTAAAAGGCAGAAAAATTACTTCTGAGTAAGAAAGCTAAATTGCTTTTCTTAAAACAACATATTCAAAAAGTCTTACAAGTATGTCATGACAGAAATAACTGCATCAAAAACCTAGAGATTTTACTTTGGTTTTATGCTTATAGGGTGATATCCCATACCCACAAAAGCCAATGGAAATTTTGACATCCATTTCAATGGTGACAGAATTTCACTCACTGAGTTAAATGACATTTATTAGATTTTCATGTTAAATGCAGAGGAAAATCCTGTTCAGGATTCCTGCTAATCCAGACTCAGAGTTTCTACACGACTAAAGCAAGAAAGTTGGTAACCTCAGATCTCTTCTAAACTGTACAGAAATGACCCAATTTCCCACATTCTTTTGAATACTAAATCTTTGAAGCCTGTGATGAGGGAGGAACTGCTATGTTGCACTTTGAGTTTCACTCAGTATTCTGACTGCAGTCTTTGTCAGTCTGCAAGGATTTACATTCATTGTCTCTCCAGAGTCACTTGCAAAACGATTTCTAAAAATTCTCTCTTTCAACTACTATTAGACACTATCTAATACAGGACCAAGGAATTCCTGGCTCAAGGGCCAGATACAATCTGCAAGTTAATTTCAGGCAGACTGCAGCCAAATGAGTTTGCATGTGCGTGTATTTATCATTGGCTGGAAAACAAAAGTGCTTATTGACACATGACTTGCCAAATGCCTCCGAGAGACCTAGCTGGTCCTTCTCAAGGAAAGGACCTCTACTCCAGGGCTAATAAGCTGCAACTCAACACTACAGCTACCAACCAAGCAACACAGAAACATAATATTGCAGATTATTCCACAGCACATAAATGCAGTATTCCAATGGGATTACCACGTAGATTTGTCACGCTGGTGCAAAGGGCACCATTAGCAAGGCATTAGTGAGGCTACTCAGTTCTGGCACCTTCAAATCAGTAAATGGCAAAGATGGAGAGGGAGGAGGAGAGAAGGAAGAAATTACTATACCTTGAGCTTCGTAGTTCAGAGAAGATTTGGGGACTGCCAGGAAGACAAACAAACAAAAAAGCATCTTTTTGCTTTCAAACTTTTTTTGAGCATTTGAAACAGAAAGTGAGGAAGAGACAGAGTAATTTCTGCAAGGTTCCTTTTTAAGCAGAACTGTACTTTTATATCAAGCAACATTAAAAGAGAATGCAATAGATTCAGAGGGAAAAAAGAGTTCAGAACCGAGGAAGTTGCTCACATCCTCCTGTTACTTGATCTGAACCATCACATATCCATCTAGGTTATTGCTGTTTCCTCTATCTGTCACAGATAAATGACTGTTCATGCAGTAAGAGCCACTGCTATGCAACAGCTGTGCTCTAATGGACATTTTAAAGCTTCTTGGGTTGGCATATGCAGGGAAGGAAGGAAGGGAGGAGGGGAAGGAGAGGAAGAGAGGAAGGAAGAAAGGAAGAGAGGGAGGGAGGGAGGGATGAGGTGGAGAAGCAAATGAGAGAGAGGCAAATGTGATGGGTTTACATCGTTACTCTTCATAAATCTTGATCATGTCTTCAACAAGATCTAGAAAAATCACAGTTTCACTCCAGGACAGGGATGTTTATTACCCAGGTTCAAACTGTATGAAAAATTACTGTGGGAGAATCATTCACAATTGATTTATGGCTAAATTGAGGGAAGTGGAAGTGCCATGGCCAATCCACTGCCTTCAAAATATCTTCCAATCTTGCACCAACACTAAAAGCTTTGCAGGAAGCTGCTTCTATCATTTGTGTACCCAAACACAAGGCATTAGCCCAGCACATCCCATTAATCATTCCAGCCACCTAGAACTGAAAGCTGTAATAAAATGGAGAAAGGAGAAAAATTAATAATTTAGTACTTGATGTCTATCTGGAAAAATATACCATTCTAAAATAAACACTTCTCTCTTTATAAGCCTGAGAGAGTCCTTAACAATATTTATATTTTAAAATCTAAGCAATTTATTCATGTTTCTTTAAGAAAAAAAAAAAAAACAAGGAAAAATCTTGCTGTCAGAGAGAAGACTCAGGCTTCAGAATACTTGTTCGTCTTATTTTTAAAAAACACCAAATTTCTTGAGACTTGTTCAGGGCAAGCTAAACAAAGGGATGGCTTTGTGTAACATCATTTTGGAGATCAGCTGTTCAATGTCTCCATATGCTTCAAATCAATACAAAGAGCACACGGATGTTTAGATTAATTTCTGTGCTCCAAGAAGAGCAAAAATATCTAAGGCCATGAATTCTATGCTCACCAGCAAGTTTATCCTCAAGAGACACATTACTTTAGAGCTGTATCATGCCTTCAGGAAAATTTAACTCATACACTGCTATGGCACAAGGAACGTGTGGACCCTGAGCACCAGCTGAGTATTTGGGAAAGTGAAAGGAAGTTAAAAATGACGACTCCGCTTCAAGGAACAATCTCTCAAAGCAAAAGGCAACTTTCTGACACTGTGAAAGGAACTAGGACCTACTGTGAAAAAGCCGTCTGTGTACAGCCCTGAAAGAAGGAAGTCATGAAAGCCACCAGAAAAAAAATCGTATCATGTAGTTCTTGTTTGCATCCTTTTGAGCGATCTCCTATCACGCTTCACTATGAATTCATTTGTGCCTGCACACACCTATACATCCACATTCGTTTCATGTTCACCTGAGTAAGTGGCTTTAGGCCACTGTTTTTTTCCAAAGCATGCAAACTAGACTAATGAGATACTATATGTTATAAAAGAGATTTTAAAGTTGCACAGTAGCTGAATTACAGTGTATCAGCACAAGCACTAGACATCTCTATCAAAGGCTTTTTTTTTTTGAATGAGCACAGTACACTGTATTATTAACTTCCCTTATAGAATATAAACAGGATTTCAGAACAGGAATTAATCACAAAAAATTCAAGTAACAGTCTGAAAACTGGAGCATGAAGAAACTAAGTAACAAACCCTCTGACGAGGCACATTTGTTGGGAGTTAGGCTTTTGTAGGACTATGGCTGTCACGTATCCTTTACCCCTCTTAAAATCTTAAAGTTGAGTTCATGACTAAGACTGAACTGTTAACATCACCTCCCAAATTAGTCATAATTACTATCTTTTTGAACCACTGCAGGGTTTCATCCCAAATCCCTGTGGGCCTATGCTATGGGATGAGAAGAAACTAAGCTCTGACCTCTCATCTCCAGCATAAGCAGTATCCTCCATACTTGTATCATTTCTCCTCTATCTCCTAAGGCTAAATTTTTGGTCCTTCTTCTGGCAGGAGCATTTCAGGCTCTTGAATGTTCTTGTCAGTCTTTTTCCAATCCCCCTATTTCAGTCACGTCTTTTTTGAGCTCGGGAGGCCAAAATTGTGCACTGTGTTCTAGCTGAGACCACAGGCACAGCTTTATACAAAAGGCTGTACAATATCCTCTCAGTTACTGAACTTCTTAGGAGCCTCGAATGAGGTGCAACCCAATATCACAGTTGGGTTTTGACTGTCGTAATTTGAGCAAGGGCCCCCACTGATGTCTCACACCCGTCTCTTCTGGATCTGTCAGGACTTACTGTTCACACTCAGTCTTTCTTTATTCACCACTGATCTTTATCCAGCACTGTTCTGCCCACTTGGTGGAAAATTTTAGAATTAATAGTTCTTGCTCCTCCTGAACAGACTATGTATTTCCACTACAGACTTTGAAACGTGGTGGCTCCAGCTCTCTCTCAATAAATAGGTTAACAACAGAAATCTTTGTTAATTTGCAGACATCTAAAGCCCAACTTTGGTCTCTTTCTACCCCAACAGCCTAACCCTCTGCTTTTCCTCTCCTCCCCAGCTTTCAGTCATAACAGTATTTTGTCTGTTACTCCATCACATTAGAGTTTTTGCAGTGTTTTTGTCCAGGGTTCTGTCACTCACAGCATTTTGTTTTCAATTACTCATTACGCCAAGTCCAGATGTAAAGTGTTACTTAAATATATCACTGAATTAACTAACTAAGCCTGTAACTGATTCACAGCTGAAGCTCTGTTTCCAGTAGAATTTATAGGAGACACAAGCCTCAAATCACTGTGAAACCCAGCCACAAATCAAAGTCCTCTGGCATATGGGACCAATCGGTCTAGCAGAGGTTTGCTGCTGGAGCACTCAGCAGTTCGTGCTTGAATTCCAGCCCTTGGCCACATCATTTCTGCTCACAGGGCTTTGCTGTCTTCAATACTGCACTGCTCTCCTTTGCAGATTTGCCAGGCACCCATGCAGATTCATGGGTGTTTCTGTATGACTTCTGGAAACCAGAACATGCCCTGCTATTCCAAAAGATTGTCAAGGGTTCTTCTTGCCTCAAAGCCCTCCAGAATTTGAATTCTCAGCTCCAAAGGCTCATCTGCCATGCACGAATTCAAGATTTTGATATAGGATGCAAATAAAAAATCCAAGAAGGACAGGAAAAATTAGTAGGACACAATGTCTTCCATGATCTCTGCTGCCATCAGGCAAGCAGCTCTATGAAGGATGGTTTTTTTAATCCTTCTGCTCCAAGAAAAGGTCAACTGGATGCTGCGTACCTTTGAGGATGAACACTAGGAAAGAATAAGCCAGAAGAATTCCACTGACCTAACCAGCATTTTGGGGAAAGGAAACAAAGGAATAAAGAAAATATTGCATGTATGATGTGGTCCAACTTCACTTTCATCATCTTAGATGGAGAGACAGAGACTGCTGAAACCATACCAGAGGCCAATATGACAGCAGGGTTATTGTAAATGATATCCGTAATAAAAAATGCAACAAAATTACAAGGATGCACTGGTGTTATTACACTTCAGAAATTAAATTCCAGCACTGAAAAACTCACAGGCATAGACATATTCTGAAATCTTTCACACAGCCCTCACAATGACAGCAGTGCTTCCTCAGGGCTCAGTCCTGCCTCGCCTGAAAAAAAGAGCCTGCCTCCTTTCCAGTTTCAGCACTGCAAGACTAAACCTTGGCATCTTTGTTCCAAGTAGCATCCACACAGGTCAGTGAAGAAACTGCTGCCACTCTCCCTTGGATCCCTGTCCCACACCTTGTTTGTTCAGGAGTCTTCAACATTTTCAATGTCTCTTTGTTAAACCAAATGCCACCACAGTGACTGAAACAGAGCCCAAAAGTGGGCACTTCTTGTCTATTTGCCCCCAAGTCTACAGCACACAGAGCAAAAACACAATAACAAAAACCCTATGTGTGTGCTTCCCTTGCTCCATGACAGCTGCATTTCATCATGCCATCCGCCCTGGGATCACTGTCTCTGGGTTGGGAATATAGCTCTGTTCCCAGCATGCTTCCCGTTTGCCTGTCAGTTTAGTGTGGTGGGTGCTGAGTAACCCTCCTTCTTCCTTACATCAGCATCTCTAAGGCTTTAATATTCTGTTTGATCTGTTTGAGGCTGTGGGAGGAGTAAGCAATTTTCTGTCTGGCTTATTAGCTAGGTAAGGAATACTCCCCAATAAATACATTCTGTAGCATTGCCTTTAGACCTCATCCATTACATTGTTCTGCCCTTTTTCTGGTCTTTTTTAAGACTTTTTTGTTTAACTTTACGCAGTCAGGCAAGTAGATATAATGCAAATAACCTGAGAGCCAATGTTATTTATAACTTTACTGCACATAACACCCTCATTCTCCCCACCACCCTTCCACTCTATAAAAATATACAAGAGTAAACAGGCACTCCAGAAAAAGAAACTCAGGCATCCAGTGTTAAAACTGAACAGCTAAGAGCTTAGCAGCAGCAAATATAACCTCACCTCCTTGTGAATAATGCCTTGCTATTTAGTCTGGTTATAGATGCACCATACTGCAAATACTATGCTGTGGTTTCAGCTTTTCTCTACAATCTTTAACACAACTCTGGAGGATTATGTAAGTGGAGGCCAAAGAACTCATCTGGAGAATTGAGAAACAGCAAGTATGTTTAAAAACTAGGACTTTTTAAAAAATGGTACTAATAAGAATGAAAATGCTGAAGCATGGACAGTGTAATGCAAAAAAAATGATGGAAAGGAAAGGAGAAGGAGAAGGAGAAGGAGGAGAAGGAGAAGGAGAAGGAGAAGGAGAAGGAGAAGGAGAAGGAGAAGGAGAAGGAGAAGGAGAAGGAGTCTAGCTGAACAACTTTAGCTGAACAGCTTTGCCCAACTTTTTGCCCAGATATTGTGAGCAGAGTTTCACATCAGTTTCCTGCAGTTTCTTTCAAGGCACTGATAAAGGGGTAGGTGTCACTTAAAACAGAAACATCTAATACTCAAGTCTCCTGCTCATCACAGATGAGGCATATCCCTGGTTAACAACACAGGCTTCATCTCTGTGGAGGCTTACAATAGCTTCAGAGCACTTGGCCAAAAGTCCCAACAAGCCTGCCATCAGGCTGAGAAGCGAAAGGGCACCCAAATGCTTCTTTTGTGTTGTCTCATGAAGAAAATCTTTAGAAGAATTTTACAGGGAAGCTTTTAGAGAAAATAAAAATATTTATTTCTTTCCTCTACTGAGGATTTCTGAATTCACACTGACATTTGACTGAGCAGTTACTTAGCATGCTGTACACCACATTTCACTTACAACAACAGTGGACACAGTAAAGTTCCCCTTTCCCCCAGAAGATGACAATAGTGTATATTTTTCACAGAGAGTTACAATTTTTCAAGGTTTGGGGGTTTTTTTTCTTCTTTTTTTAAAGGCTCAAACAAGGGAAAATATGTTTGAAAGGAAGGATTTGTGGTGAGAAGGACACTGAAACTGGAGATACAAAACTTGTTTCTATGATACATTAAATATCCTACCATGGTCAAACAGATACACACAATAACAATTATATGTGCAAAGGATCCACAACCATAGGTCTTCCACCACCTCTAGAAGTTGCTTCAGAAGCAGATTTTGTAATCAGTAACAGGCACCTGTAAGACAAAAGAATAAGGAACAAGTGTTAGCAGAGACACTTCTCCCACCCACAGCTTGTTGCTCATTAGAATTTGGAAGAATCTTAAACATCAAGGGTAACTAATTCATCTTCCGCTCCTGCACCATTCTGTGATCAGCAGACGACTGATACCTGGTTTATCTGTGATCTAGGTGTACAGCAGGGGCAGCAGGGCTGTCCGTGGAGACACCCAGCAGTACCCAAACCTATAAAAGATGAAGGAGGTGAAGCAGCATCACAACCGTCAGCCTCCAGTCAGCAAGACCACCCTCCATTTGGTGCACAAAGTGGGTGTTTCTACCCACCACGCAGCATTATGGTTTATGTCACTTGTGTTGTTAACAGTACGCTGGGGAAAGGTAAGACAGCAAACACGCATTTGTAATACACTACCCAGCTCATCAACAGGAGCAGTAAAACCTTTAAAACAGACATAACAGCAAAAGCAATTAAGGAAACTCCTTCAGTTCAGAGCTACCTGGGGCGAGCACATGAACTGGCATACAAGCTGCCTGGAGGCCCTGGAGAGCAGTTGCTGAATTAGTGAGGATTGGAACAACTAATTGGTGATTGTTTATCAAATAATACACTAGCAATTCCACCGTGCTCTAAGAGGGAGGCAAGAATAAAGCCATTTCAGGTGCCACCACTGTGAACTTAGCATTTTTCTAAGATACGTAAGACATATTCTTCAACTCTTTTAAGTGTCCATATGCAGACTAGACAGAGGCTGGCAGGAGGCACATTTATAAGTGCATTTATTTCAAGTGTCTCTGCTAGTTCAAAGGACTCAAACAAAAACTGTTATCTAAAAAAAATATAGATGTGGTTTAAAGAGGAGAAGGAAGACAATTTATCCCTTTTGAGGTGGGAGGAAGGGATGGCAAATATGGTACTAATTGATATAATGCCTTCTCCTTCCTTGCTGCCCCGCTGTCCCCATACACACAAAATGAAGAGTCTGCTCTGCTCTGCTCTCTCAACACTCTTGGCACATACCTCCTTCTCTCTCCCCCCCCTTCACACTCCCTCTCTCTCCATAAAGGGGCATGAAATGAGAAATTTTAGCAAGGTTTCTTTACAGAAGAGAGGCTTGGCTTCAAGCCCAGTATACATATGTGGGAGGGAGTCTTCAAAGAGAGACTCCCTCAGCGCTGCCCGAGAAAGCCGTACTTCTCACGGTCCGCAAGCGAGGCTTTCTGGGACTCGCTGGCTCGAGCCCCACCAGTACTGCCTAGGCCCTCAGAGGCAGTAAATGCCCAAGGAGGTAAAAACAACTGCATGTTGCTGTCTTGAATTTTCCTCAGCTTGAATTTTAGGGAAAAAAAATGACTGCATGTTGAGAGGAATGGCTAAAAAAAACCCAAACCCAACCAAAAAACAATCCCAAAAAACCTGGGTCTCACTGGATTTCCCTTTTATATAGCATGTCCAGTTTTACGAATTAGTTAATCTATACTAAGGATTATTTGTTGTCTTTAGCTTTGTACAGATGTTTTGTTTCCAACAAGTCCTTGTAGACTCTTGTAATGGTGTGTTGGTATAGTTATACAAGCATAGACAATTTACACTTACAAAAAGGCCATTTGCAGCTATAGTTTAACAACATTTCCATGAGCAAATTGAGTTGTCCAAGAAGAAAATCCTTTCCTTTTCTTCCCCTGGTCTAACTTCATACATTCTAGGGCTTTTGCTAGCATCGCAATGATGACAAAACTATAATAAATCCCTACCCAACACAGCTATGCCAGCAAGACTAAAGCCTTCCTCTCAATTAGGTTGAAATACTTCATATTTCAGCAACAAGCTTTTCCCCTCACAGCACAGTGCATCCTCCCCAATCACCTGGCTTTGCTTTGCTTCCTGCCCATACTCTGATAACCGTGGATCTCCTAGACAACATTTACAGCATCAAGTATGCAACTGCATGCTCACCTAGGGCTATTTAAAAGGAGTTTATTTTTGATTGTTTAAAAAAATTTCCCTCCATCATGCAGACAGACATCCTGCAATTTCTGATGAACCTTCATCTCCAGCTTACAGACAATTCTGACCCACTTCCTGGTACTGTGGTAGTAAACGCTGTACCACACAGTTGAAATGTACGTTTGCTTTAGTTATGTCTCCATCCTGTTTTAAAATGCACAATATCAATCAAATGCATCTAGTTTCCTCAGCTGTATTTCCACTTTGAACATATGAGGAGGTAAACAAAGCAGCCAGCTCTTAACTGATTCTTTTTTCTGTAATTAAGTTGGGAGTTTCTTACCATGCCCAATGAAATCCAGAATGCTTCAGTGCAGATGCCTGAAAAAGAGAGAAAAGTGTTTAAAAGACAGTCTTTTGCTCAGTGAAAGTCTAACTCCAAAAAAAACTATTGCCAGCATAATTCTATAGTTTGAGTTAAATAAATAAATACTTATCTGATTAATTGTTGCCTGGAATCCATTTGTGCTTGTATCTCTTGAGTTAGAGGCCATATTAAAAAAAGTGCACAGGAGATTTGAAATCTGAGGACAACCTAAAGCTTGATTCTAAGAAGGCTCAATGCACCAGTACTTTCCCAAGGCGTGGGTGAGACAGGTTTAGTCATCAGGTGTGACAGGGAGCAGTCTGTTGCAATCCAACATTACGTGGAGAGCCAACTAGAAAGCAACGTATTTAGCACATACACTGCACACATCACAATACCCTCAAAGAAAAGAAAATCAGGTGTTTCAGTACACAGGTTTTATTCAGGTCAGCTGCATTTCAGTCTCTCTGAAAAGCTACAGCAAGTGCCTGGATAGAAAGATGTTCACAATTTGGAGATTATTGCCACACATCAACATCACTGTTATTCACATGTGGGTGACACACTAATGTACTATGTATACAGCTATTAAGACAAAAAGACCCTTCAATATTATAAAAATATCTTTGCAAATTAGAACTTCACCCAGAACCTCATTCTATCCATCTCAGACTTCTCTTTTTTAAAATCCTTCTGCCCTTCTCTTCTGCAAGAACACTCACTGAAATCCTTCCACAAAAGCTCAAACTGATTTTTAAGGGCAGGAGCTTGTTTGTCATGTATTTAAACAATACCCTGGCACAGGGTGGGTGTAATAGCATGGGAAGAGACAGATGGGATCGGCTCAGACACTCAGGAACTCAAGCATCCTATCACACTCACGACTTTCACTTTTTCCTCCTCAGGCAAGTGCAAATAGCCTCAGCCCCTTCCCCAGTCCCACTCTCCCAACCTCTGGGCCTCCCCAGCTCCCAGAAATCTCTGGTGAGGTGATTCCCTGAACCAGAACTGCATTTTTGTGTACATTAGCCTTTGGGAGAGTTTTCTTTAAGGGGTATGTCCAAACACCCCTGTCGGCATGGGAACTCTTGGCATCTACAATATCCCAGGGTAATTTCACAGCTACAGGAAGTCCTTTTTGCTAAGCTTTAAAACTGTCACCTAAACATTCTCTTGAGGCTGCTTGGCTCCCATGGCAGTGGAGAGCGAATGGATATTTTCTATTTGCTTTCTCCACTTGAGAGTTCACAGACCTTTGTTTCTTCCTGCTCAGATAGATGCCCAAGTGTTGTTTTCCGTATGGGAGTCACTCCACATTTCTATCAATATTTCCTGTATCATCTCCTCTTCTTCTGCATCCTTTCTAAAATGAGGCAGCAAGGATGCAATATCCAAGTGTGCCATGCATTTATGTGGTAGGATAACAACCTTTGCTCACAATTTCTTTACCAATCAGTCCCAGTATTCAGTTCTATTTTTTTTTTTCTTTTTCTCATTCCTATTGCACATTCAGGAGACATTTTTATACAATTCTTACAAACCAAAGTTTCTTTCCAAATGGTGATTTAGATTCCATCACTGTGCATTTCAATTTAGAATTGTTTATCCTCCTCTGCACTAGTCTATGTTCATCAACACTGAATTTCAACTGCCACGTCGTCCTTTGGTCACTTTCTATGGTGAGGCTGTTCTGCAGTCCCATAGCACATCCACACCTCAGCGATCCTGTCTGATCTGGTATCACCAGGAGGCTTTTTCGCCTCATTCTCCATGTCTTTCAGGACTGTGCTGAACAGCACCAGACTCAATAGCATGACCTCACCAGTCTTTCCATCCCTTCTCTAAATGTTGGCCAGTTTTCCCCTCACTTTTATTTACTAAACTGAAATTATTATTAATAATTAAGGACTTTGCCCCTTACCCCATGGCAGCTTGATTTCATTGAAAGTTTTTGAAAAGGTATAAATAACAAAAGCAAACAAACAAAACTTAGAAAAATCATTTATGTGATTATAACAGAAGCACAAATATCCTGAAGCTCAAAAATCTTCTATCCAAAATCTACTGTCCAGCCCTTCTTTAAAGTAATCCTTATCCTTCACACACCAAGCTTTTAGCTTCTTCTTGAAATGACAGCATGCATTACCTACACCCTGGAATAACTCCTCCCCAGCCACAGGAGTTACCCCATCTGTGAGGAATGTGTCACTCGCCTTGAAGAGAGCTTTTCTCACCGTGCTTTCTTGAATCACAGAGAACTGCTAACAGGAGGGCCAGCTCCAGACCCGGTTATGGGCTGCAAGTGCCCCATTCCTTCCAGGACCGGTAAGCAAGGAATGTAGTAGGAGACATCAGCTCTGGAGATTTTTTTCCTGTATAGTCCATCTGGAAAGAATTTTTTCCTGTTCTTTTGTATTTCAGAAAAGCTGCAGCTCTTCTCTCCCATTCTCAGCCTTCTCATACACATGCATAGGTTGAACAATGGTGCACGTTCCATGCTCACACAAACCCTCTGGTTTTGAATGTCGTTCAAACAACGCAATGCCACATATGGTTTCCCAGTGTTCAAGAGCAGTTCAGAAGTCCCAATTTAGACTCTGAGGCCCACCAAATAAAAAGGAATGTGATGCATATGTTCCCAGTTCTAGCTCAGCAAATGTAGGCTAGATGAAGAGAAAAACATCAAGACTGGTAACTTAATATTACACTGGATGAATAAGTATAATTTTCTAAATAAAAATAATTGGCTCAAATATAATGCCAATAACCCTTCAGGGACTTGAGCTGGTGAGTACCATTGAGAATAATAAAAGAGGCAATTCTTACTGCGTGCATACACTTTAAGAACAAAAACACAGTATGAGAATTTTAATTCCAGTGATTTGGATAAAGCTGACTGCCCTGAATCAGCAAGCAACGCACAATAGGTATGGTGAAGTACAAAACCAAAAGAACTGCAACTTTCAGACAGCAATCCAACCTCAGCGAAGCATAACTCCAGGATTGCTAGGACAACATACCAGGTGAATGCTGTGCTACAATATGTAGTTAATTTAGGAACAGGACTTTCACCACTTTAAGTACAGGCCCCGGTACACACCACCTCTGAAGTGGCTGGCAGTCCTCACAGAGCGGTGCTGTGGGTGGAAAGGTGTCTGCTCAGGCCCTGCATTGCCCTTTACTGCACCAGAAGCAGTAAATAATTGCTCCTAAACAGTGAAGAGTCAAAAAAAATAAAACTTGAAGAAAATAGATACTGGTATTATTCTGATTCTGCCTTCTCCAGCAGAGTTCTGCTCATTGCAACCTTAAAGCACAGAAGCAGCTGGTACTTTCTCTTCAGAGGAGACTACTCCACAGAGTGGTCAACACTGCAACTAAAGGATGCACTTATTCATTACACAGACCCTCTAGATTTCCCCAAGGTAACCAGCAGAAACCCGAGTCTTCCCCTTTCAAGGACATAAACACTGTGGGAACAGAGCAGTCAGTCCCTGCCATCCTGGCCATGATGCACCTCCTGCAGCACACATGGCTTCCGTAAGACCCAGTGCAGCAGGGAGCAAGGAGTGGATTCAGCCCAGCTCATTCACCATTTAAAAATTAATGACAAATGCTGCCTCTCTAGCTTCAGGTAAGGCATCCCAGAGACCTCTGAAAACTAATGTCAGCCCTCCAACTCCTGTTCCTGTTACAGCACTGATCTTCGGGTTCATCCACACACCGGTAAATACTTAAAGCAGCCTGTTAACTCTACCAAAGGACTGATTTTCAGCCGGCTCACATACACAGAAAGGTAAATGCAACATGCCGATACACACGTTCTGCTATCAAAGAATGACTTAAAGTATCAAATTTTTAATATCGCATACTGATTTACTGACGCCTGCCCTAGTAGGCATATGTAACCTAATACCGTATTTTACTGATATTGCAGACGGTATAACCAATCTCCTAAACTCTCAACACTCTCAATGGATTAGTATGATGTGTGGAGCAGTTTTAGCTTACAAAGCACTACTTGAGTGTGTAGAGTTATTGATTTAACTTAGAAATTCTGCTATGTCATGTATTTTTACTGATTTACCTTTACAGTAGTGTAAGAATTTCTTTTCTCCCCAAGAAACTTTGACACACTTCCTTATCCAATACAAAATATTGGTCCTGGTAGGATTTCAGGACAGGCACTCAGTAATCAAAATTATGGACTTTTGGAAAAATCTTTTGTGTTGCAGGGCTCCTCCCACATTACTCATGTCTTTTTTTCTAAATAAACCTGGCATATCCCCTAAGCTTTCCAGAAATTTCTCAAAGAACACCCGCAGTTATATACCAGCATACCCTCACCCCTCTTCCAGCCTCAAGCCGGGCAGATACCGATATACAGGGAAAAGTTTTCCCCCATCTGGAATACTTCCCAAAGATACTGATATGTTTTCCTTCTTCTCAGCCATAGCAGTCACTCAGTTTTCTAGTCTCCTGTCCTTTTAAGTGCTGCAGGAATCTCCCATGTGCCAGCCCCAGTCCCAGTTCACAGTTCCAGCATACACGGAAAGCTGCAGCGGAATAGTGCATACAAATGACAGCAATAAGATAATCCTGTGGCATTGCTAAAAGCTTATTTTGAAAGCACATTTTAAAAACAAGATCACCAAACCTGAGAACCACTTGGGAATGCCAACAGCATTCCCCTCCAGCTTTTCTTCACGATCAGCTGTCTCTGCAGCCATGCAATTCCAACTCCCTTCTGCCCTGCACCACACCTCTTTCATCACTGTTTATACAAGTATATTTTCTTCTGTTAACTATTCTGTGTGTTTAAATCCTCCTTTATTCTGCTATGTTAATCAATAACAGCCCCCATCACCTCTTTCATTCCTCTGCTAATCAATGCGGTATTGAAAGTGCTTCAATTTTACCTTACGATGACTTCACATGGCACAAACCATCATCAAAAAAGAAGCCTGGAGACTAGCTCATAGCTATACTTTCCCCCTTTTTCTTTGCAGAGGTAGAATTATATCAATAGTTAAATATGCCAAAAGGCCCACCTAGTCCGTATCTTGAAGTACCCCAACTCACCACATTTTTGTACATTAAATGAATTACTGTATTCATCTTTGACTGTATTCATCAAAACCCTCCACACCAGCCCACGGCCAGTAGCCAGTGACATGGCATGTGACTTTAGTAAGGGCTTAGACTTACAAATAGTTGCTGCACATCTGTTGATTCACATCAACCAGTCACATGTATATTTTTCTCTGGCTTATGGGAAATGCAGGGTAACTCTTATTAGCTTAAAAAAAGCCTTGCCTCATGGAAAGAATGCCACACAGTTCTATCCCACTTCAACACCACAAGGAAATGGCCACAGAAAAGATTTACATGTTAAAGCATCGCTTTAGTCTCAGATACTTCACCTTGGCTTACAGTGTTTCCACACCTTCACACTTTAAGATAATGTAATCATAGTATCTGGATGCTACCAAATTCTCACTATGTTAAAATATATATTTAAGTTTATATCAAAACTTCTGTTACGGTAAATAAAGCCCTGTGATTTCAAAAGGCACATAGATCATAGATAAATGGGTCTAGCAACCAAAATCTTCTCTCTCACACAATGATAAATTGTGCCATTCCAGAAGCTATTTAGACCTCACTGCCTGAACTCACGCTGACCTGAAACATACCCATTCCTTCATTACCCCAAGCTTTGTGTCATGTGCAGCATCAAACAACTTATCTTCTTCCTGCTTACAACACCTCCAGCAATAGCTCTCTTTTCAAAGTTTAAAAAAAAAAAAGGCAAAAAAGCAGACTATTTAAAATGGACTGATGTTTATGAACTTAAAACAAAACAGAACAGCACACCCGAATCTGTTCTGTAATTTTCAACAGCACAATATCCTGCGGTGGCCTCAGCCAGCTGGGCTCTGTGACCCTCGGACTGATCCCTTGAGTGTGTTCCCATTTTATCAAGCAATGAACACTCCAGCCCCAAAGCCAGCAAGAAGTTTGTCACTGACTTCAGCTGAGAACAGGAACCAGCTCAATCATAAGAAACCTTGAGCTAAATAAAGCAGCAAGAAAAGGCACAGGAGGGAGGTGGGGGGGGTGTCAGCTCGGAGTGCTGTGGGGCACAGCTCTGCTTGTCACCAAGATTACTTGATACTTCCCCCCATAAGATTTCATTTTCAATCACTAATAAATCTGCAAAGGTTTGACCCCCTTGAGTGGGAAACGGGTTGAAATGCATTAAATATGTGCTGCAGACTGATTGGGGGGGGGGGGGGAAAAGGTCTCCGGACATAATATTGTAGGCAGTTTTGAGAAAGAGTTTACAGGGAAAGGTGTGGACGGGGAAAGCTCTTTTCCAATAAAGACTCACTCCTATGTCCCTGCTTTGGGTCTGACAATAAGTGTGACTCATCAAAAACATACTGTTTGTGTCAGGCATGTGTCTAAACAAAAACCTACCTGAATGTGGACAAGGTTGAAGTCATCAAAGGGAATGGAAAAGAAAAATACCAGTTAAAAAACAGTCAATAAAGATATATTCAATTTTTAGCTGCTTTAGCCAATAAGCTGCTTAGGTAATTTCAGCCATTCCCTCATGGCTCCCAAGCCAGCGGGTTTGCTCCAGGCTGCGGCTGAGCAGGACTTTCCCTGAAACCGCAATTCCAGTGTGCTGAATGCCGTTCCACATAAAAGCATGGATACCCCTCTTCCCCTATCAGTGTTTCCCCAGCCAACACCCCATTTGCTCCAGTGAACATGGAAGAGAAAGTTTTCAGAACCAAACATAGTAGGGACAAAAGTGTCAGGCTTGCAACATTTAGGGAGAAATAGAGGGGGACAAAGTATGTAGGCAGGGAAATCTCTCTCCCGAAACTCCTAATGACTGGCCTGGAGAGGCTGAAATGAGAACAGATGAGAAATGGGATCTGAAAGTCATGGAAACAGAGATCATTCACAAGTCTGGCACTGAAATCTGGCTAAACAAATATGGCAAGGAGGTGTGGCAACATGGGTGTGAGTCTCAGCTCTGATGATCTTGGATGCAGAAGAAATGTTGAGACTATGTCCAAGGGGTACCAGCTGGCTGGAGTACCTTTAGAAAGGAGTCCAGGCCTGAGGTTCAGTGGGAACAAACCAACATGGCAGAAAATACCAAAGTCCAAGCAGAGACAGACCAGAGGAAGATCCTTGATCAGGGTAATTTTTGTGGCTGAGCCAAAAATTCAGATTTCTGTCAATATCTGGGAAGTGAATCGTAAAGGGGATTGGTGCTGCTTCATGCCAGCCTGTGGGAAAGATGCTTGGTGACCACCAGTTATTCCACTAGTGGTCCTGCTTGATGTGGTGGACAGGAAGAGCTCTGGTCCATCCAACAACTCAGAGGTGCACATTTCACACCCTATCATTAATCTGGGGTTTGCAAAAAGTGAGTGGGCAGGGAGCAACTTCTTGCCCTGTGCCTCTCATATCCCCTGGTCTGTTCATGCAGGTTTATTTTAAAAGACTTGATTCTGTTACCTATAGCTGAACCCATTCCTGTGGTGCCTCAGCCTGTACTTATCTACACACCTCTATCTCTTGAAGCTCAATGAGAGTTAGGAAATTGTGTTTTGAAATGTGCACCTTGTTGTTGCATAAACTCCTCCTTATACTGTGGAGGAGGCAAGAAAAGGGATATTTTCCATGCTCTAGAAATAGTTATGGCCATACTGAAGAGTACAGCGTCCTTCCCCTCAAAGAGTGTTTTAATCCTAATATCATACAAGAGGATAACTTTCACACTACGGTAAAATCTGAACCGAGCAGCCTCATTGATTTAGGACATCATTCCTTCTCATGAACAAGCACAGACAGTATTGTTCTGGGAGTTTTTTCATGAATTTATTTAAAACATGGTGATTTCAAGTTTTGCATGCACCTTTCTGTCAGTTACTCAGAGAAACTTTGCTAAATAAAATCTGTAAGCATCACTACAGATGGGAAAAACAGAGCCCCATGAGAGAAGAGTATTTGCCCCAACTCCCTATGCAACCCAGCAGGTGATTTGGAAGAAAAGATGTAACTTCCTACAGCACAAGCCTCCTCTATGGCAACCCCCCCCCAAAAAAAAAACAGATTCAAGATTATTTACCTTGTGGTGACACTTGCATTTCAGTAAAAAGGCCGAAAAAAAATCTTGATCGCTGCCATAGTTCACGAACTTACACAAAACTTTCCAGTTCAAAGCACACAATAAATCTGGCATATGGCCCGTCTCACCTGCCACTCTGAGAACTACCAGGTCATTTGTCTCCTGGAAGGATCACTTCATTCAGATCCTGGTGCCATTTCCTTCCCAGTGCTACACTGGCTGCATGGCTGACAAAGGAAAGGACAGTTCTGGCTAAACTTGCAGCATCTCAGAAGTTTCATCACCTCCAGGGGATCTTCTTGTGTTTCCCATTACTACTCCTTCCCCCTTCAAATACCGCTTTTTAATATTTGCTGTTCAGCACAGATGCGCTGTTTTCGTGCAGGGGTTGGGCCAGCACAAGCCATTTAGCCTGGCACTTTGAAGAAAAATGTTAGAATGTCTTTTACAGAAGAACAAATATTGACTTATGTTAGGAAATGTCACTCGTGAGATGCACTATTTTGCAAGACCACCATGGTTGCACTGCCTCACTCTGATCAGCCACACTAATATCTGAATACTGGATGACAACAGTTGAAGATTAATTCCAGTAAGTTATTCAAGCCTGGAGGTTCAGATTTCCAAGGAGAAGCATGTAGGCTAGACTATGGCATTTCACCACATCCCCAAGGAAAGTGTGATGGAAGTCACCCAGGACCAAGAGGGTCAGAATAGCTTGTACCTTTGTAAAAAAAGCCCCCTTCCCGCTTCTCTGTGTCCAGGACGCTTCACCATTGAAGATGATATACCAAGGGCCTTTTCTTGCTGCCAGCCAGCACTGCCAGCCAGTATGCTTACAAAAGGTGCAGACATATTCAACCTTGTATCCCCACTGGAGGAAGACGCATCATTTATTTAGCCAGGGAAGCAAAAAAAGGCCATTCTCAGACAAGCAAGACAACGTGTTTCTGTGACTGATCAAGTTGGGACCTGTTTGGCCCTCAGCATTTATTTCAGTTCCATACTCTTTACATAAGAGTATTCAAGCGAGAAAGACTTGAGAACACGACAGTGTGAGAAGAGATACTGTCAAAACATAAGTGTTGAGGGCCTATGCGGTGAAGAGCCTCTTGAGAATGCTTTCTGCCACAAGGACAAACCGTTTTCCTTGGATTGTTTCTGACGCACATGGAGCATGAAACTGATGTCCAGGAGCATTACTGGAAAGCCAGGGCAGAGAGGATCAGCCAGCCAGCACCTAACCCTCTGCAGAAGGAGATCCAAGGGGTGCCTGCCTCCCACTGCTAGTTTGTGCCTAGGGTTTGAGGCATATAAACAGCAGCGAGGTTATTTGAGATTTTATATATTTTTTCCTGAAGTCATCATAATACACACTTTTTCTTCTACAATGTCTTTTTTTAAATAAGGAAGGAGGAGTAGCCTGCTTCTCAGGAGGGCCCAGCAATCCCAGCTCAACCCCAGCAACAACTAAGGGAGCGCCTTCAGCATGCAAAATTCCACTGAAGACAGAACTAGAAGATAGTACTTGTAATTCCCACCTTTGAAATGGAAGTTCAGAACCAGCAAAAAGAAAGTCTCCAGTATAATATTCAATACTACCAAATCACTACTCAGAAACCACCAAGACATCAGGTCTTAAACACAAAAATCCAGTTATTATTGCCTTCTTGAAACTCACTGTCTGACATCTCCACATAGCAAGTAACAAAATATGAAAATTTTGGGCAAGTATTAATTAAGAGATATGCAAAGGAGTACAAACTGAATTCTTCAATATACCGAACACTAGTTTAACAACTAAACCCATGTTTATGCTAGGCAGAAGTTCAGACAGAAATCATCTTGAAACACGGCATTCAGTTCCCACATAGGAACAAACTACAATAAAACAATTATTAAAAATAGCTGCAAGTTCTCTACTGATTGGTACTGAAAACCAGAAAGGTTTTTAAAATAACCAACAAGAGTGTGAGAGTTTTTCTTGGGCTAAATATAAACAGTAAAAAACATTGATCTTTTAGGCTTTCTGGAAGACAAAAGAGTCCAAATTTATGTCCTCTCCTTTTCCCCACTTCTATGACCAGGGCAGAGACAACAGACATTTATAATGATGTGTAGTAAAAATTTTTCCACTGCTTTGCAGTCATGTACCTCCGTAAAACAGACAGAAAAATCCTGCTAGTGGAAAGACAGAGAATTTCTGGTGTGTGCCTTTTATCCTGCTTTTTACAGCAGTATGGGCATAAAACAGGCTCACTCAGCTCTCATGGATCATTACAAAAGTCCAGGTCAACAAAGATCAGGCTCCTTGCCTAAACTGCCAGTTGTGACCCTCATGCTGAGATTACCTCTTCCAGTCCCAGGCCTTTCCATCTCCTCCTCCTTTCTGCTACGGACACACAGAGATTCACGCCCACCTTCTGGCTCGCTTGGGGCTCAGGGGCTGGGGGCATTGCTTACATGATGATGCCAGGCTACTCAGCAGTGCTCAGCACTGCGAGGATTTGCAGGGCTGCAGATACCCTGCCTCTAAAATGCACAGCACTGCTCTGGCAAAGGACTGCTGGAAGTGATCCTGTGCTGCTGACTCTTGAAATTACACAGACCACTCCAAAGATTTCCACCCCTTTCGCATCTATTAGCCAGCTGCTGAAGTTTACTGCCACAAATTATCCACATTGTAATGCAGCATGTTTTATGCAGCTACAAGTTACTCAAAATCACCAACACCTCGAGGAACTGAGAAGACAAATAAACAAACAAACAAAAAAACCTAGCCAAAAAAGAAAAATGGGAAAAAATGTAAACACCAAGCTGGAAAATCATCTTCACCTTAAGCAAGATATGTTGGAGGCTCTGTTTTAAAAGCAGCAAGCTCAGGATTTCAGCCTGAGATATAGACAGTGTTGAGGCAAGGGGTTTACTCCAAATTCAATATAACTAGTATTTACCAGAGGAGGGAAAAGGTTCAGAATATAGAGCAGGTCAAGTAAAAGGATTGTGCAAAATTGAAAACACCTGCAAGGTGAGGCACATATGGAAGATGTGCTGACTATATAGGAGTACACAGGAAGAAAAAGGGGCTTGGATTCTGGCTGGAAAAGAGCTGTCTACTGCCATGAGCCAGCATCTGAAACTGTTGAAAACCATTACAGCCATGTTACCATGCAAACAGCATTAGACTGCCTTGGGCTCAGTCCTCACAGCTTCACAGGGAACAGCATGGGAACTTACCAGACAGAGGCCAGTGCTTTCCCATTTTATCTTAGTCCCTCCCAAAGAGCAAAGAGCATGTTCAGGTGTGAGCAAGTGTTGCCGCCATCCTGCTCAAGCTTCCTTCAGCCCAGATTCTAGAAGGGCATGGACACAATCACTCTGAGCAGATTGTGAGTAAAAAACCGGGGCAGGGAAGGAGGCAAAAAACCAACCCCCATGTATCTAAACTACAAGGGATAAGGCAGTGAATTAACTTAGTTGAGGTTATTTTCCCTTCAAGTTTTGCATAAGACTCATTAGAAGCTAATGAGATAGGAAAAAATCTGAAAGAACAGTCAAAAAGATATGGTTCTACAGTCCGTCACAGCATTTTTTCTTACAATAAAATCGGTTTTAATAAAATATTAAATATTAGCTATAATAAGCTATTGAAAAAACAGTGTGTTAAATATTAGCCAAAAGCTCTCTGACAGTGTTGTTCCAGAGTCGCACCGAGAGCCAGCTGGGAACTGGCTGTGACAATGCTGATGCTTCCAAGGGGGCAGGAGCAGGGGAGACAGCAGTAACTCACTAGAGTTAGCTTTCAACATTACTCATTTTTTCTAAGCAACAATCTCAAGAGGAAAACTTAGCTTCATTCCTCCATACTGTTCCTCTCCCCTGTACCCCCACATGCAGTCCCCCAGCAAGCTTAGGTTCTGATCCTAGCTGCCCATATGTGTAATCAAGTCTTGTAATAGTCAATAAAAGCATGAATTAATAAATAGATAATTAGATCTAAGTATTTTCATGATTCACTTCTGCCCTGGCTCTTACTTCATTAATCCATGCACAAATGGCCTTCAAGCACAGGTGATTAACACCGCCAAAAGCCAGACATCCCACTTCTGTACTTTACAGCAGTCAAGTATCTGAGGATGCAGCACACACACCCTTTCACATTAACTGAAGCTCCTACTCATCAGAAGCCCAAAGGAGCAGTACTATTGGAAATGCCACTTGATTAGTCTGTGACTCAAGAAGAAGAGCCTTATTTATTATTAAAGCAAAAATTCTCATTAAACTGTATTTTTCAGTAAACTTGGGACTAGCTGGTCTCCACAGCTTTTTAGCTTGTTCTGGTACAGTCTTAAGCAGCACACCAAATAGAGTGTTTCACAAAGCCAGCTGGAAAGTTTGCAGAGCCTTTTTAACTTGTTCTCCTCTTAGCTAGTGTAATGAAGACAGACATAGAAACATTTAGCAGAAAAAAACCCTAGGATTTTCCCCCCTCCTCAAATTCTTGTGGAGCTTCACTTTGGGGGTAATTCAGCCTCCTTTCAGAGCTGCTCTTAGAGACTGTCCTAAAATAGGTAACAACATTCAAGATTTGAAAAGTGAGAGGTCGCATAATGCAATTACTTCAGATAATCAGATCTGCAGAGTTACTGAGACATCAGCAATGTTTGTCACTGCTTCACAGGAGCTTAAAGCACATAAACAAAATCATTTCCAAGTCCAGAATCCCAAACAAATAAATCAGTTACCCAAACAGATGAGAAAGCGGGAAGCAGTTTCCCTGAAGCCACTCAGATTTACAACAACAGAACACAGTAACCCACTGTTTCCAACCACTTTGGAATGTTAAAGGCAAAACATAAATTGACACCATAATGTCATCTTAATAAACACAACCAGCATCAGTATCACAGTCCTAGCCTACCTACCACTGGTCCAGCCTACCCCTTTGAATTCATTATTGAACAGGGAAACAAAATACTAAGGTGTTTGTTTGTCTTTGAAATTAATTGGTGAGTCAGTATTCACCAACAGATAAGTCAGGACAAGAACACTTCCACGCATGGTCCTCCTCCATGAGGTTCCAGCAAGCTTTCTGCAGAAGTCAGTTAAGAGTTGTGTCTGTATAGGAAAGAGTTCAGCCAGGTACTGCGAGAATTACGGTGCACAACACCTATTCTATTAGAAATAAATGATCTCATTTACATTTTAATTCTGTGGAACAAGGCACTCTCAACAGGGCAGTTTGCTAGAGTTACTGCAGATGTACAGAAGTTATAATTTTCATCATAAATGCACATTATGCTCTCATCAGAGAAATGAAAGGACCAATAGGCATATTAGAGAAACTGCCTGTCTGGGGGGTCCCTCCAGATCTTCATGAACACACTCTCTTCCTATCTTGTAGTGTATTGTTGCACAGCTAAATATCACAAGAAGTCTCATTAGTCAAATGGAAATAAGTACAGAAAATATTGTACTTTTCACTGACCCTTTGAAATGAATAATACCATACAGATGGAAATCACGCCCAAATATCTAAAGCTGTAAATAATTTAATTGAACAAGCCCTAAAAACACTACAGTAACTACAGAATGTACTGATTCCTCTCTTTTATTTAGGGTTTCATTTCTTTGAATAGTGTACTCCTTAAAATAAGAACCTGCCATCCCTGGTGGATCAGAGGATGGAAAGACAAACACTTGTGTAGGTGCTGCAGTGCACCAAAATACCATTTCAAATTTTTTACTCTTTTAGCAAAGACTGCAATCAAGGCCGGGTCAAAGTCTGCTTAGAGGATGGGGACATTGGTTTTACTGCATGCCTTTTGTATTCACTGTGATCTTAATATTGCTCATGAGAAATTCAAGCAGTATTTGGCAAATAACTATAGCTCACTGAAACAACCAACACCCACTCAAATATTAAAAGACCTTGAAATACACTCTTCACAAGTTATTTCTACAGTGGCAATCACATGTTTATTGGGTGTTAGTACTTATAACAAACAGAGTCCTCATTTTAAGCTCTTAGGTAGGGAAGTAACACTAACCTAGCACTTTAATTTCTGAGGAGACAGGCGCAATCATTAAGTTAAAAGCTATTCTGAAGCAGATTTTTCTTCAGCATTTCTAACTGGGCTTGCATCACTTTATACGGAACAATCACGGGAGCCAAAATGAGAATCCTTCCAAGTCACTCTCACTATTCTTTCCGGCATTATGACTATTTCCATTATGGTTTTCATGACAGAAAAGCTTCAGGATAACAGAGCATCCCAGGAGAACCTATAGCTCTTTTGGGAGCATTCCCAAAGCAGGGTGAGAGATGGTTTTGCACAACGTCAAGATCTGGGTCAATGCCAAACACAACCCAGACCAAGTCTCTGGGATATCCAGTGGTGCAGTTTCAACAAGCACTGTTTCCTTCTTTCTTCTCTCCCCTTCCCATCTGGAACTTCAAACCCTAAAGTTGCTTTACAAAATCTCAAGATGAAGTGGGGTTACTTAGGGATGAGATCATCTCTTACCTACAAATGATATCTGTAAAATGCTTTCTTCCAGGTTTCCCATAAAATAAAAAAACCCCACAGAATAAACTCCTCTCCCAAAACCCCTTTCCTGCTACCCCAAAAGAAGCAGAGGGCTAAAACAGCATTCTCCACTGATTCAGCATTCATTATACATTGAAACACCTTCAGATCATTTTCAAGAAGCTGTCAATGCTAAAAAAAAGAAGTAGCTTGATGAAAAACTTCCCTTAAGATTCAAAATTTTATGTGTAAACAGAGAGTATGAATTTAGCGGTTCTACCCACCCTATAAGTACACTATTGTCAAAGGAAATCCTCACCTCAAGTATTTTTTACATTATTTTATAGACGCCTCCTGAGAACAGGGGCAGCTCAAGGAGGACACCTCACAAATAGCCCACAGATGCTCGAGTACCACCGTTATTGTCCCTCACCACTCATTGAAACATGCCTTGCAGCAGAGAGGGAAAAGGAAGTCTGTAGCCTACGGAACAAGGAAAGAGTCAAAATTATTTTGCTCATTCACCACCCCCCCCCCTCCTCTTATCATCATGCAGGAGGAGGAGGGCGATCTATTGATACTGGGTGTAAAGACAGCTGCTCTTCTGATCCAGCGTGGCTTTTGTTAGCAGCAGCAGAGCTGGTGAAAGAGAACAAACGCTCTCCCATACGTGCATTGTTAGGGCAGGAGACAAAAGAATACCTGTTTTGAATCACTGAGGACTATTACTGTAACAAAGTACAAGATAACATTTCGCCAGAGGATACAAGAGATTCTGAGAGGAGCAACAATGAGACCAGGCAACCTTTCTGTCATCTTATCAAAAACTGCTCGGGGTACTTACTGAACAGTGGGGGGGCAATAATAGCAAATAGAGAGCAAACACAGTTAATCTTTGCACAAAGGTTTTTTGATAAGTAATAAAATAGAGTTAAGAGTGGCGTGCTGGCCTTTGCCAACGCACCTTAGAAGAAAGGATATAAGACAGGCCTAAACAATTTTAAAATAAACAAATCCATACACAACAGGGGAATGTTGCATGAATGAATTTCCTCATTCTCCTTTTTCAAGCAATTCAAGAAGCAATCAAAGCACTCTGAGGTTTGCTATGCTTTTACATACTTTTTTTGACACATTGCTTTACAGAACCTTCACAACAGCCCACTGTCAGTAGTTTTGGTGTCACTGTATGGTATGTAAATGGAATAGGCAGATCTTTGACATAAAAATAATAATCTCTGGTAAAATTACAGTACTACAGTGTATCATAGCATCAGAACTATGGAAATATTAATACATGGATCTTTGACAATACAATGTAAGGTGTCACTTTGAGCAGTTATTATGCTAATAACGGATACTTATTATAAAACAACATGAAAGAGGTAAGCTATGTGGGTGTAGAAAGGGATATTTAGTATTCAGAAAATGTATTTTAAAGGGGAAAAAAGCAAGTGCTTCATACAGCATCTAATCCCACATTAGGCAGATGAGGAGTTCCCTGGCAGATGGGTGTCAGGGTACCCTGGGACTTGGATGAAGCAGCACATTATCTCTCAAGGGAGCACACATGCCAATATAATTTACAACATCCTTCGAGCTTGTTTTTGTTATGCAGTGGGCCAAACTGGGACTGAAATCATGAAGGCAGGGGGAAAAGTGGCATTAGAGCTTTGAGGATTAACTCGAAAAACTGCTCATCAAGTCCAGCAGGGTTTCAAGAGAACATATTCTGCTTCATGCTCACTGACTTTAAAATAAAATAAAATAAATTCCAATATTAAAGAAAGAAAGAAACCAAAATGAGGAAAAAGTCTCATACCAAATTCCCTATACAAAGCAAGCAACAAGCTAGCATCATGACTGGTTCAATTTAAGCAACAAGAAAATGTCCATTTACATTAAAAAAAAAAAAACCCCTAAGATTATTAAATGTTGCATTTAAAGCCAAAGGAAATATTTACAAAGAGTTTGTAATATAAGGAGGAATCCAAGGAAAAAGAGTCTCTGTTTGCCTGATGGCTAAAGAGTAAATTTTTCTAGGGTTTGTCTAGTTGGGAAAGGAGCAAGTTATAGATATTCTACATTAATTCTCACCTGGGCTTTTTTACTCTGTGTTAAGACCCTGTTTTCCACCTAATCTGAACTACAGAGTCTCTCTGGGGGCAAAATCTCCCATTTGGCACAGGGCTACTACACTCTAAATTCAAACCTTAGCTGTGCTTTACAAAAACTTCCATACAACCGAAGCCATTCTCATCCTTACAAATATATCCCTCAGCCCTGAAACAAACACGAATGCCACATTTGTGAAGACAGAGCAGAAGATGCAACACTTCGGACAACAGCCATAAATAAAATTCTTACACGCACAAACATAATCCATTTCAAACAGGAATGTTGGTGCTTATGCTGCAGCGGTTGGAAATACCTGTCTTTCAACATTAAGCCTTGCGAGGATAATGCTTAGCTGCAATCTAAACCTTGGTGATTGCAGCAGAACAACCAGAAACTGTGTGATTACTTATTGCAGCTCCCAGGCAGGGAGAGAGAAACCTGCCACGTAGCTCGCATGCAGGTAAAAGGAACCCCTTGTCTCAAACAAAATAACACAGGGAATCATTTGGATTTTGCTCACAGTTGCAAGGATTTCCTCACGCACATTTCTGTGTACAGATGCATTTCCAGGACAATTGCACTGACCATGGACTAGATCATAGATCCTTCTTTTAATTACTTGGCTATTTCCTGGGTCAAGTTTATTAACCGCCCAGCTACGCATCACCTATCCTTCCACCTCTTTCAGATTCCTACAACTTTTCCAGGTTAGATGCAGGCTCCCTGATAACTTTATGGACTTTTACATGGTTTAGTTACCTTCTGTGGGAGAGAGAAGGCAACGGCCACCTGCAAAAGCTATCAACAAAAACCTGGGAGTCTGCAAACTAAAAGTTACTGCTTTACTAGCATGACAGCAATAGATGGCTGTGACCAGCCACTGTTGTGTTCAGATTCCTGATGCCTCACAATCTACAACTCCTGGGGCATGTCCACTGCTGAAGAAAAACTCGTCTTTCCCCTACTTTTCATTCTGAATTTAATTACTGCCCAACATACTATGAACAAGATTTGGAGAGTGATATTAATCCAGTAGAAAGCACTACTGCTATCATCAGTTAAACCTGGAGAAGGCTAGGAAGACAAGAACACAAGGCATATAGGAGAGAGCAGTAAGTTTTCCACTGTATACACCCTTTAGAGATATGCACATGGTGGGGGGATGNCATTCCTGCTAACTCTCATGATTAAATTCCTACTTTTACAGTATTTAGGGTTTTTTCCTTAAACCTTCAGTTCTAATAATCAAGGTATTTTGTCATACTTGCAAATTTCCCTTTACAGAAAGGTGGTGGGCAGAGCATCAGAAAAGTCTTGAAAACAAGATTCCTCCAGAAGCTAAAAAGCAGAAGTCATTCATAAATCATTCATCAGTCCTACGCCATACTCATCACTTGGATCCTGTTTCATGACTTGAACTGCAAAGTCTACCATAACTGCTGAATTTCCCTTCTCGACAGGTGAACATAACTCATTTTGCTCTGTGTGCTAGGAAGCCCTGGAATTTTTCTTGGCATTTTAAGATAAACTGTCCCTTCAGGCTCTTACAGTCTCCTCTTCCCTTCTAATACCAAAGCCTCAATTAGACCATGATTAAAGAGGATGTACTTACAGATACCAGCAGAAGGTAAAGGTTGTCAGTTTTATTACAGGTCAGGAATGTGTTTCTCTCTGTACTCTAGACTTCAGAGTTTAATGGGAAAATAGAGTTTACTAATAGGCGAGTCAGATTTTCTCAACAGGATTCAGTCTTGATTATCAATTAAACAGGCATAAAAATATCTAACCAGATGGTTTCTGCCAGTCAACAGAAGTCTTAAGGGGAAGAGAACTTATACTCATTCACAGAAATATCTAACAGAAAACTAAAACAAATCAAACAGGAGATGTGCTTCATATGATGCTTTAAACTCCTCTTTGCTAAATGCAGTCTGTATACTGCAGAATACTGTTTAACAGAATTCTTCAGCTCCATTTTCTTCGTGAATTTGTTTATCACGCTTCAGAGTGCTGATCAGTTTTTAGGAAAATATGATGCAAAATTGGCATAGTGTGGCATAGAAGCCAGGCATGGAAGTCCTCACTCCCTTTGCATTGAGGTCCAGCTCCACTTATTCTCCTTTTCCTTTGACCAGTTTCCCTCTGCTTTCCTCTCACTTCAGCTTCTGTGCAGGTTCAAACAGATACTTATTTTTTAATTGCCAAAGAAAACATTTCTTTCTCCTGCACAGTTCATCACGTGGTTTCCTCACAAAGATGACACTGTCCCATAGTGTTTAATGGGCAACATTCAGTTTTGGATCAGTAACAAGTTGAAAGTCTGGTAATGCGCACTCCCCTAATTTAGAAATGGAGCTTTATAACACTGAAATATTGCAAGAAGCTCCACTGCTTGCCCTTCCATTAATTTGCTACTTACTGTGTTGGAGTCTCATCAGCAATTCTTAATTGATGTACTCTAAGCCATGCCATCAAATATTCTCTATGGATCTAGTTGGCGATAATGGTTAATTTCTAAATTTTGGTAAGTTAGTGATTATTTAGGTTGTGATTACTTCAGAGTAAATATATTCTAACATTTTGGAAAGCCCCAATAAAGACTGGGCAATGCTACAGATAAATAATATACTGCAATAAGTATTCTTATAATGGTAATGTATGATGCACGGCCATTTTCCAGATGCTACAGAACTAATTGTGCTGCCAACTGAAGCAGCCAAATCCAAAACAGATTCATATGAGGAATTACTGTTGAATCAACCTCATCAGTGAAAAAAGCTTCTGCCATACAAACCTTTTTTCACCTCAGCATAATCTTCATAAAGTTAATGAAATGCAGCCTACCCCTATTACAGCTGTAAAACCAAGTAACTCCCATATAGGTGATCTGGAACTGATGTAAAGGAGAGCCAGGACTAAGAATATTTTCCATCAGAGCAAAAAGTGATCTCTTAACACAGCGATGTGACACCACTGCAAAGCAGCCTCTGCGTGGAACAAGCACTGCCTGGCAGAGATTCCACTCTGACCTGGAAAAACAGTGTAGTGGCACAGCTGTCATACTGGAGCTCCATCACCACCCAAAACTTCTTTACATCCTCAAGTCTACAGAACAACTGGCCCCGTTGCTTTGTCTGTAGGGTAAAATATTTCTCCACGAAAAGAAAAACCATCTTTCTCCTCAAGTTTTAAAGAAGTAGGCAAGTAGGATGTACGGACTTTAAGACGAGAAAGGGTGACTAGAGCATCTAGTTTGACTTTCTTGAAACAAAAGCCAAAAGCCTTCAGCCAAATATACAGCACAAACAAAACCACTAAGAGGAAGACTTATATCACAACCTTTCTTAGTCATCACTTAACTAATCTTTAGATTTTTAGTATTTTTAAACCTCCCTCGTAAACCAGTACCTCTATCTCCCAATTATTTTAGTAGCAGGATCTCTGAGCTGTATCATGTGAAGAAAATTAATGACCTTTAAAAACAGAAGGTTTACTTACACAGACATTAATTGCTATTGTAGCACAGATGAATAGTTAAGCAGGCCCATGAAATGTTTCACTCACGCACCTAATTCCAGAGAAGGGAATACTTTAGTCAAATCCTTGGATGACAAAAGGTCAAAGGTAATGAAGTTCCTATCAGAGAAAAAACCTGCTTAGGTCTGTTTGCCAAGTACTGCAAACAGGTTAACCATACACATCATTAAGTTCTGAATCCCATTATGATCATATGGCATCAACCTGATTGCAATTACAGTGCCTTAGGCAGAAGAAGTCATTTCAAGTAGAGAATCACTACTCTGGACAAGTTTTATAAATGATTCTCATTGATTATCATTTCCAATTAGAGGAAATAAAAGCATTAAATGGCCACTTTGATGTTGGAATTGACCTTTCACCTGGCCTGTTTCCCTAATGGATGAGGGTTAAATCTACTGTGACAGTACCTAACCACATTTGGTATGGCCCCAAATTTGACGGTACCAGTATCAGATCAGCAGCAGGCTGAGTTGGTGAGACCATGACAAGCAGTGTTTGTACCAGAAGTATGATTATTAGTATCCTAGGGAGCCAGAAAACCTAGGCATTTTCCAATTATCTACTTTACATTTCAGTAGCTAAAGAATGACACATAGCCATACTATGACCTACAACAGGATTTTCACAGGAACGCATGTTTTTTGTATTTTCTTTCTGCCTAATGTATCTCAACTTTATTAATTTCAGCTCCAAAGTGTTGGCATTCCCAGTAACAACCAATAACTACAAGCAAATCATAGGTAACATCCCTCTCTCCAAACAAAGAAAATACTGTATTTCTAACATAATAGTGCCTCTTTCAGTTAGCACAGCGGTGTGAAATTAAATATAAAAGCTCCAGTGAGTGATTTTTTTACTAATCCTGTGTAACACGTTTTGCAAAAGTGTCAAAAAGAAATATAGTTCAGTTGCTGAATACAGAATGGAAATTGTTTACTTTACAATCCAAACTTCTCTATTTACATAAAAATAACCTCACTACAGCAGAAATTTTAGGCTACAACACAATATTAATGGAGTTCGATTGCATATTATTCTAAATGGGTTATTTTACAGTCATTGTAACATTAGATCTAAATACAAGACATAGACTCATAGTTGCAGTATATTTTAGCGTGCAAACAATATTTCAAAAAGAGGCATAGGTAAGCATAAGAAAAGAGCATTTCTAAAACTACCAGCCTCCTAAACCCAGTATTTGTATACAGGCACAAAGCTCTATTTTAGTATTAATATTACTTATCTCAGAATTACAACCTGATATTCCCATGAGAAAGACTGACAAACACCTCCTGGTTGTAGAATAAGCCATGTATCACCTTTGCTTTATTTCTTCACCGACATTTTTTTAGTGTTCCTTTTACTGGCACGGTTTTGTTTTATATTGGTTTTACTATCATCCTAGCTGTAACTGTATGTTACACACGCCTCTCTACAGTCCATCCACGAAGGAAATGAATTATTACAGCTTTTACTTACAGGGCCTGACTTTTCAGTGCAAGCTGTAAGGCTCATGCTTCCATCCTCGGCATCACTCAGTGCAGGGGCCCTTCCATTAGACTGTGTTATTAGCCAGGAGTCCTCTGGAGAGCTCTGCTTCCACCGGGAAGTGCCATAAACATGAGCTGCAGTGAATGCCAGCTGGGAAGAGAAATGCATTGCTGTATCCCTTTAATGGCAGAAGTTGCTCCCCAGTGCAGCTGGCAAGCTGTTCTCAGGCTCCCCTTTGGAACCAGCCAGAAGACAGCAGTTCATGTTCACCAGGAATTACTTTCTATTTGTTTTCATCTTCCTTTAGATTGAAGCAGTATTTTAGCGAATGGATTGAAATTTTTAAAGCTGCCACTACCATATGGCTGGGACAGTCTGCAGGCTTCTGCTTTGAGAGGGAGGTGATCCCCACCACTTCTCTAAGCCTGAGGGAAACTGGTATTGATGTCAGCAGTAGCCATGAGCCTGAGGAGCATGTCATTTACTCCAAGCAGCTGTCACGCCTCCCAGGGCCAGGGCTCCAGGGGGGCTGAGCGCCCTCCTGGCAGCCACACTGCCATGGACTGCGAAACCAGAGCTTTCACACCTTTGGTTCTGTTCCCTCTCCAGAGCTGTCTGACCTTTTGAAATCTCTAGGCTTTTTCCTGAGAACCTAAGAGGTAAGCACCATTTACTGCTGGGACTTACACAGTTCTGAAAGTCTTGGCTCCACATCAAGTGCCAAAGAGCAAGGGTATCAAACATTTCTGCAAGGAATATCTTCACCTAACAGCCTCCTGTTCAGCTTGCCATGAATCCATATCTGACTGTGAGAACCTGTCTCTGAGTTACTGAAATAAGATCAAATCTGAAATTCTTCTAATGAAATATTTTTGAAAAATTCTTTTAACCAGCTCACCTCCCCCACTGACCCATCAAGTCTCCCTCCAGTCTGCTGGATCTGATGAAGCTTCATCCTCAGAGATCCACAAAGAGGGACTAGAATAAATGGAGAGGAGGAGAAGAAAGTAGTAGGAAAAAAGTTAATATTGACTCTCTCTTGTCCAGTGTCTAGCCCTCACTTACATTAATGAAGAAAAATAGAATAATAACAAACAAAAAACCCAAACAAAACAAAGAAAAAGAAAAAAAAAAAGCAGGGGGGTGTGTAGAAAAATAGAGGGAACTTCTCAGACTTTGAGTATAACTGGGTCATTGTCACCAGTCTGTGACTCTGTAGAGTACATAGTTTGAGAGACAGTCAGAAGACTTGGCGCACAAAGCAGGCCACAATAATGAGCAATGGCAGATTTGCACGTCAGGTCTTTCCACCATAGTACAATTAGTCTACCGATACTGTAGGCATGACTCAGGATGGCGGGATATGAGGGTAAGTGATAGAGACAAAGTGAATGATTAAATGGCCTCAGACCTAACTTGTGACCTCATTCTATCACAAACAGCAAAAAGTGAGAGAACTCGTGTGTGGATCAAAAAACCTGGCAGGGTTAGCTGAGCACGTGAGACAAAAGAAGCAGCACAGTGCACTCATTCTTGGGCTGCCACAATGTTCAGTCTGCACCAGCGACACAGAAGACTCAGGTGGCATCTGGGTCCCAGCATAACCTCGCTAACTACCAGGGGAGATGATTAGGCTGCTTCCAAAGATAAAAAGCAGCATCTGCTGATTCAGGAGAGCCAAGAGGCAGCAGAAACATTCTCAGTGTCTGCTGCAGAGCAGTAAGCAACAAAAAGACTGGAACCCATGTGAAAAAGATGTCACTTTCCAGACCTCTCATCCATGTAGCGCACAGCTCACCAGGCTGAATGGGGACCAATCCAGAAATGCTGGTTAACTCTGCACTGCAGTCTCCACAAATCCAACTCAAAAGCCTGATTCTAGGCTCTTCTGTTTGCTCAGCAAAATACAGTCCCCTTTAGGCTCTAGGAAGTGTGTTCAAGAGGTGTCACGATACATCCAAGAGACCAGAGTCACCAGGGTGTGGCAGCAGGTGAGAACAGGTCATCTTCATTTTCCTGCTCCGTGTTGCTTCTCTGTGGCAGTTTACAGGGGCCCTTCCATGAGACTGTGATATTAGCCAGGAGTCCTCTGGAGAGCTCTGTCATCCCAGTTCATTTGATTAGCAGCTACAACCATGAGCAAACCACCTTGTCCTATGATGCACTTCATTCCCAAGAACCAAGCATTACGCAACACTTAAAGTTTTCCAGGTCTGTCCTATGTCATACCCTGGTAACCAGACAAAGGTACTTGCTGTTATCCACATGTGGGGGAGAAACCCTTTAGAGACAAATTTGTGGCATTTGCTCTTTAGAAACACTGAAATGCACTGATTCAAATTCCTAATGAGACCACAAAACAGTCTGCTGTGGTTTTTAAGGAATAAGCAGACATGACGAGATTTTGGAAGGAAATGGGCACAACTGTGGTAATCTGTATAGTCACAAGAAATTGCTACTGGAGATCTACCCAGACACAACACTGCAACCAAGAGATTGCATAAGCAGCTACATATGGGGAAAAATTGACCTCATCAATAACAGAGCTGCTTCAAACAAACAGGCATTTACCTTTTCCACCATTCTTTTTATTTTTTTAATCCCTACCATTGCAATTGGACAGAATCACAGAATCATTTAGGTTGGAAAAGACTTCTAAGATCATGGAGCCCAACAGTTAACACTGCCAAATTGACCCTTAAACCATGTCCCTAAGCCTACCCTGCTAAACTCTTGCCCTCAGTTATCCAGCGACTTCAACTTCCATCAGCAATGAGTTCCTGGCATGGCAGAGCATCTCTTCTGACTTCCTTTCGACTTTGTCACTTTCAACCTTCACTGAATGCTCCTTGTTCTTCCCTGATGGTAGAATAGCATTTCTTGCTCTGTAAAGCCCACACCTTCCTTGTCTGTAACCTTTTATCATCTCACTTCTGATTCATTTCCTCTCCAAGGTAAACAGTCCCAATCTTCTCAATCTTGTACTATATGAAAGTTTTTCCTTGTCTGTTTAAAAACTGATTTGTGTAAACAGTTAAAAACTTGCTCTGTTAGCTTAGCTTATATCTATAAATTAGCCATGCATATTAAATTTGTATTAGCTAGGTTTAACTGAATTAAGTGTATCCACACAGGATTTTTCACCAAATTCCTAAAGTCAGTTTAAAATTACACCTTTTGTTAAAGTGGAGTAAATGAAAGTGTAGTTAGGCCATAGCCAGTTTCTGATCCACAAATACTTCCAAGAAGAATTCAGACAGTGCTTTGGGAAAGGGTATATTTCAGCAGACCCCTTAGAGAGTGTTATCTCCATTATCCTGAAATTTATGAAGCCTCCACGCATAGCAGGGAGTAATTCTTCTGAAATATTTTCCATCAGCAACACAGGGATTTGTTACAGAATTAACTTAACATGTTTTACCTTGATAGCACCTCCACTAGTGGGAGATAGTTTATTGCAAGTCAAACTGCTATTAAACCACAGATTTTAACTCAGCTGCAAGTAAGCTGCTCTATTGTACCCAGAACACAACAGAGATATAATGAAAACTGCTATAAAAATTAATTCTGAAAATATCAAATACAATCATTGTTAAGTTTAAACAAAGGATATTTGCTAGTTCATTCCAAGACTTAGCTGCATTCAAAATCCAATGAAAACTGGCTTTTACACATACAGACACACAGAGATATTTGCCTATGGAATAAAAGTTTTAAATTAGGGCTATTAAATGCATGGTATTTCTTAATGACAGAATTCATTGTTATCCTTGTAATAATACATTTGACAGAGGAAGAAAAGGGGGATTTATCGAAAAGCTGCCAATGGATTTTAATAAAAAATACTTCCCAATAGAAGGCAACTACATCCTTATCTACTAGGCCATAAGTGCTTGAGTATTTCTCAAGGAATTTAGATGCACTATTTTGCAATAGAAACTTACTGAAAGTTGCAAAGAAGCAAATAATTCTAAAAATCAAATATACAGGCCACTGAGTTGAAAGTCATTTCCAACTTTAACATTCAGATCTATTATACATGCATACAAATTTCCATGCAGATCAGACTTCACTTATTGTGTATTTTGCCTTATTTAATGAAAAATGAAAAAGACAGAAGAACACCTAACCCCGTCCATTTTGCCTATTAAGTTGCTGCTGCCAGCAGGACCCTGGCAATGGCATTTCCATTGAGGTTAATCACAGAGAAGAAGTGTGAACGTAAACACGAGAAAACTCATGCTCAGGTTAGAGAGAGCAGCCACCCGGCCTGTCTGTCACGTTCACCTCTATTCACACAGTAATTGCTGTACTCTGGAAAGCTGACTAGACCCATCATGATCTCAGAACACAAGTTATCCCCTACTGAATCATTTTCAAAATGGGTAAATAATACAGCTAAGTATAAAAGGAGAGATTGTCAGACAATTCAGCTTTAGAGAACTCACTTTCACCGTATGAAGAGAATTGGTGAAAGCAGCTGAAATACACACAGTCAGTGCTGGTCACTGCTACAGCTGCAGTTCTGGCAGAGATGTCCCCCGCTCAGACTTCTTTGCGTCCCTGCCATGTGTGTGCGTCCTTGACACTTCCCAATAACCTTCATTCCTCTTTTCCCACAGGGAAATGTGCTGGCAGTCTCCTGCCCCCATCGGCTCCACGCTAGGGGGTTGTGCAGGCTGGATGGGCAGAGCTGCTGTGGGAAAGGCTTTCACAGAGCCCCATTTCGCTTCAAAACGCCTTCCTGCCAGCTCACTTCTCCTGCCTAACTCCACTATCTATAGCTTTCAAATGCACCCCCTTCGTAATCACACCTCCTACTATTCTGAAGACTATTTTCTGGGAACGCTGAACATATTTGTTGGCTCACTGGCCCCTAGCACACTGACTGCTCATTCAATAGCATTCACACAAGACTGGAAAAGACTTGTCATCCTCTTACTATCTGGCACTCCGTTACTAGCTTACTACTGTTTCCCTCTGCAGTACAGGTCCAAATTGAATCTCAGACACAGGAAAATGCCAGCAAAAGCTCCGGTTCACAGTCAGGATACTCAACCAACCACAGGATACAGTCCAAAACCAGATACATGCTGGCACATTACCATTATTAACACAAGGTTTGCCATGAGTAAAGCCCTTTGTCATTCTTCTTTTTGACAGTGAGGACAGGGAAAATTAGGGTTATTGCAGTATTTCAAATATCTGCTGGGTGATAACATCCTATAGGGATGGCATTAGTCAAAAACTCAGGCAGACATTAGGATAAACAGATTCTCCTGCTTCCATAGCCAGGACTTCTCAGAAGCAAATTCCAATGGAGATGACACAACCAACAGTGTAACTGTCTCCTGGTTGCCTAAATATGCAGACAAGGAATGAAGGGATTAGGCCTGTAAGTCTTCCTGCTCACTAGCCAACCTGCCAAGCACATCCACCACCCAGCCTCATTCCTCCCGCTGCCTGGCTCTGTGACTGACTGACCTTCCCAGACTCTGCACGGCCACAGCAAATACACCTGGGGCATTCCTGATGGTGGCTGAATTGTCAGCCGAAATAATCAGCCGGCTGTCACCAGGAGCAACACAGGTAGGGCAGAGGGGAGCAGCTCAATGCGCATGCTTTCAGTCGGCATGGTAAACTGCTAACATATGGTAATTCTAAGGGGGTTGGCATGCTGCAGCAAATTATAAAAAGGCTGACACTCAGCTGAAAGAGCTGACACTTGAAAGTTACTCCCTAGCACAAAAGAGAAAAAATGAAAGTGAAATGTGACTGAACTGTTGTCTCGCATGCTCACATTTTGTTGACAAATGTATTTGTAGGTATGAATTCGGCCCCTTCTTAAGAGTGTCACCATCAGCTGCTGATAAAAAAGCAACCTGACTCTATTACAGATGTGTTACTCTTCAAACTGACACTCCAGCAAGAGGACAAAGAATTCTGCTCTTATAAATCTGTTGTGCAGGCTAAGGCTACAGTCTCAACTGCAACATTTGACATTGTTACACATCCCTTCTAAAAAAGACTACTTAGAATGCGAAATACTGTATTATAATGAAATACCTCTTTAAATATATCAACCTTGGAAAATGCAAGTTAGCCAACAGTTTCAACTTCAAAATATATTTCCTTTTTAACGTGCTTCAAACCGCTGTTCAGTTGTTACACCAACATTTTATGTCAACTATCTACTACCAAAAATAGATTCAGATTAGGTATCACATCCCCAGCATACTGGTGTTCCTGAGCTTGAAGATTGGTTTTGATACAGCAGGGTATGCAATTTCATACTGTTGAAATATTATACTTAGGGCTACATGAACATAAAAGTGTACAGGTTTCATTGTAGCAGCAATGTTTAATTACACAAAGGAAGATCATACTTCTCACTCAAAACCTCAGAATTCCAAGATCTCATATTTGCAAGCATGTGAGACTGCAGCGAGTCATTTTGTTTATAGTTGCATTCATTTTAGACAATTGTCTGGTAATTCATATCAACTTTTGGAGTTTGAGTGCATCTGAAAAGTCTCTATAGATGCCATTTCCTTTTAAAAAGCATCAAAGCATTTTCCAGCACAGAATCATACAAGAACGAAGTGAAAGATTTACAGCATTCTCCTGCTCCAAGGAAGGATAATTCCTAATCCCAAACAAAATCTCATCAAGGGACTTTCTAGAGGGTTTTGTGTGGAATAGAGTAAGATTTGGACTATACATGTTCAGTAAAATTCTTATTTTAGTAAACTTTAAACGTTCAGATTTATTTCAAAACAAGACCTGTCCATGTTCCTTCCTCTTTTTCCAAATGTTAAAATTTCTCCCAAAATTATACTGCTCCAAACTGTTTTCTTACAGCTCTGAAGAATAGAAGTGAGTTTCAATTTCCCATTGATACTACAGAATGTCAGTCTCCTAGGTGTGTAAATGTAAGAATTCTGTAAGCTGTTAGAGCACTGACAATGCACATCTGACCTCATCTGAACCTATTAATACACCTTCCTCTGGATTATTTTTTAACAATCTGTACCTCTCCACTCCCTCCTGCATAGTTTCTACTCGTAACAAGTTTTACTTGGTCATAAATCATTTTAAGTCAGTAAAATATAACATGCCTGTGAAAAATGTGGTGAAATTCCTTTTCTAGAAGGACACAAAATTTGTCTTTAGCCTACTACGAAGTCAAATATTATATCTCAGCTTTAACGATGTTGTTAGCATTTTAGAAGCATTTTTCCAAACCCTGTGCTTTTAAAATTTATTAATTTACTAATCTTTTGATCCTTACAGATCTCAGCTGATGCTAAACTGTTAAAGCTGCTGTCAGAGAAGTACAGCAATACTCATGGCAAGGGTGTGGTCTCTGTTCTCTGCTGCCGAGTCCACAGGAGCATGACCAGCACACCCTGGCACTGGTTTGGAAGGTCAGAAAAGAGGATAGTAACAGACTACAGATGTGAGGTAAGACTTTGTGCCTCTCCGTGGCCAGTACTGCATTGGTATCCAGTACCAGCTGGACAGAGGGAGTCTTGGAATAGTATTTTACCTGTGGTGAATGTGCCTCCAGATACTACAGCTCAAGCAGTGGCCTGCCATACAAGCAGGTCCTATTCCCTCATTCTTGCTAATTGAGGGAAAAGGATGAACGGCCTTATTCTTCTTTTCTGTAACGTAGCATTTAAAATTTATCACTAGATCCCATTGTTGTATTTATGCATTTTACATTGGTTTGGCTATTAAATGTGAGTTTTATTATTTTTGCCTCACTGCTGTACATATGCTTTTCCCCCATTATTTCATGCACCACTATAACACAACAAGTGTTGGTTGGAAGAAGAACTCAACATTTTCTGCCTTTGCTCTGCACAACACGTACACTTCTGTTTGTGCACAGAGCAGCCTTGTGCCCACTGCGTTTCTGTACTTATCATTTGGTAGCTCACCTTTTAAATTCTCTGCAGTGATCTCCACACCACCTTTCAGAGGTCCTGACCCTGGCTGCTGAACCTCTGTACTTCTCACAGTGTTCTGGGTAGCTGCGACAGTCTCTGCCACAGATGTACAACAAAACAAGGATCACACTGCATGCTGACACTATTGATACCACAGAACTGTGTGTCAACAGGTGCAACTGCTCTGACCTGCATCTTAAAAATGGCAAAAGTTCTATCGATGACAGACTTGTCTATAATTTTTCTTTGTGTAGGTGAGAAGCAAGTCACCTCTATCAGTAAATATGAGAGTAATGCTTCAGGCCTCTGTTAACCGTCGTGTCACTGTGACTTCCTGCTCCTAGTTCTTAATAATAACGGCACACAGTATATAATACATAAGCACTTGTTATCTATGGTTTTCTGATTTTACTGTCTCTAGTCTCTTCCAGGTACTACCATCAGATGTGGATGTATGACTAAGATGTGTCATGATATGATCACAGGTAACACGCACAGTCACTTGTGAAATACAGACTGACATTACAGAATGACACCTTTCCACGGGCTTTGCTTGAACCTGCAGACAAACATGGTCTGTATGGATAGTTCTGGCTACTGGGAATAATGCCACAGTCAATAGGGGAGTGTGATTGAACAGATAACCGGCTGTGAGGAGCTAAGTCTGACTCTAAAACAACAGCAGTTAAGTACAAGTGGGACTGCATCACTTGATCAATTAGGAACATCTCAGTGACTGCTCTGTGCACAACAGCAAGCAAAAGCATATGACTGTGAAACATTCCCTAAAGAGAGAAAGTTGTTGAGTCTTACCAACAGGCAAAGCATGCAAAGCAGAGAGCAGACCAGAGAGCCCACAGCCTTCCTCCTGCCCTGAGCAGTGCTTCCCAGCACAGGATGATTGCAGTTTTTATGTTAATCTGGCTGATTACCTCATGACAGCCCTATGGTGTAACCCTTTTTGTAAAGATTCCCTGAGCCACATTGACCTTGATCACTTCTGATGCTCTAACCTCCACATGGCCTCTCTCTGAACTGATTCATCAATAATTTATTTTCTGCACAGGGTGTGTCCTCTTGACAAGTTCAAGAAGTGGCAGCTTTGGATCCCATTTTAAGGTCTAACACGGCAATGCTTTGCATTAAGACCACAATAGCAGGTGACACCGCATTGGCCATCTCCCTACTGTGGGATGCAGATGAAGTCTGACTCTTTGTTGCTGCCTTGCTCCTCTTGGTCTCTTGAAAATCTGCATGGCTTTCCTTCCCTCTAAGCTTGCTGCTCCTCCCTTCTCCCTTTGGAAACATACTCATGAACTCCTCCAAACTTAAGTATTCTCTATTGAAGCAAAAATTTCCTCAAGTGCACAACAGGCACACTTTAACTACATGCACTGAAATGACTACAAAACATCTGTGGATGTATGTCTTTGAGGTCATGCCAGCAACCTCGCCATTTCCCTGCATCCATCTTAACAGCCATCTGATAATGGTGTGTCATTTCCTGTGCCACACCATGTGTGCAGGGATGTAGATGATAATGTGGATGATGGCTGCTCTGCTTAAGGAAAAAGTCATTTTATCGCTTAGAAATTTCAGCATGTCCCTGACACAGTAAAGTTGAAACATTCTTCCAGTTATAAGTTAGTTCATATAGAAGCAATCTAAAAATGGACTGATCTTCCTGAAACCACTTACTAGATCAGGGAAAATTTAGTTTAAGAGCACATCCTATGATAGTCATGGGAGAAATAAGACAGGACAAAATATGGGGATTATTTAAGTTCCAAGATCTTTGGGGATATCCTTTTTACCCTGTCATATCTCAAACCCAACTAACCTAAATATTATTGTATCTGTTTTCTTTGGCAAGGACTTGCTATTGCCTTTTATTAGATATGAAACAATAGGTGGGAGAGAGTAAGCCAATTAATTATTAAAAGTGGTTTTCACATACTTTGAAAGTCTGCATGTCCTCGAAGCACACTCAATAAAGTTAACAAGGCTAACCGGGGCACTGTATAATGTCTGTGAAGCCTCAGTGGGCGTTTTGCAAACGCTGCGGAATTCTGCTGTGTGCTTCCTTAACTCCACATGGACCCAGTGCACACTTCATAAAGTTCCTTTGCCTCAAAACACGAACCTTAAAAATGTCTCTCTTCTAGCCCTACTCAAAAGTTGCTGTTTTCAATTAGCTTTCCAGCTACTCTCTCCCTGCCCCTCCATGTCACTCCCTCTCACTCTTAATTCACCTGAAGAGCAGAAGTTATTTACAATCTACCCCCACACATCATGCCTACCCGCCCATCTGTGAGGACTTGTGGTCATCTTCCTGTGTCATATCTGATTCACACAGTAACTACCTCAAGGCAACAATGCACTCTTTTTGAATCCTCAGAAAAGCACAATGCCTATTTATTTACCCTATACTATATTGAACACAAAATTGCTACTAAATATAATAGCCATAAAAACTATCTTTGGTAGATACTAGCCCTTTAACTCCCTTCCCACAAACACTTACCTTGAGTATGTTCATTTGGATCCAAAACCAGATTTTCTGCTATGGCCACCTAAAAATCAGTACAGACTCGGTAATAACCTCAGTGAGACAACCATCACTAGGTAAGAGCGAAAAAGAGGTGTCAGTGCTGCTTGAAGCACTTGTTGAAATCAATTAACACAGACTCTGTGCTGACGGAATAGGCATGGGTTCCACAGCATTTTATTTTCATTCTCCAAACAATTATTAGAAGCCTTTGCAGATGGTCTAGAACTAAAGGGGGTAATATTACCTTTATTTTCCCTGCACTTGCTGATCACATTATCACTTTGAACAACTTGTGTAGAATAGCTTTTTGGAGAGAATAAACTCTGTAACCATAGGACAAGGTGTTCAGTGGAATGAACTCCAAAGCCCAGGAAGAGTAAGTGTATTAACCAAGCTTTGTGGTTTGAGCCCGTAATTTTTATTCACCCAACACTGGCTTTTCAGTCAAGGAAACTATTTCTATTCTGCTTCTGTAACAAGATTGGTCTTCACTTCATATAATGTATAATGAAAATAACAGCTGTATTTAAACACATGGCAGAAGCCATTAGGCATGGAAGAATTACTCTTTCTCTAGTAAATCATGGCTATCTAACAAATTTTATACATGACTGTCCTTGTCCATACTATGAGCCAAACTGTGTCTTGTTTTATCCCAGTTAAGATGCACTGGTTACTAGAGTTCCTGGAACAATTAATATTGCCCCTGTATCTCAGAATTCAATGTGGGGAATTGAAATAAAACAGAAATTTTTGTTATAGGCAGAAGAGAATTTCAGAGCCATGCAGAAAGGATGACAGTGAGGAAGGAAAGAAACTACTCTAGAATACTAACACATATATTGCCTTTCAGATCCAGACTGTTTCTTCTACACATTTAAACATCACACTAAAACCTGACCTGATCCCTAGTTTTATGGAAATTATTATCAGTGGTCCTGTTGTCCCTTCTCCCATTTACAGCTGTAGTCCCATTTTCTTTACTATATGGGTATTTTCAGAGACAAGATGTTAAAAAACAATAACTCTACCGAGACTCTGCAACTTTTTATACCCTTACCAGACAGTTACTACTAGCAGCTAGTCAGTACAAAAATCCACCTAGCACAAGGTGCTGAGAAATAATCCCAGTCACTATATAAGCAGCATGGCTACAGCCAGGCAGAGAACAACCAAATATGGAACCAAACAAAAACTGAACCACTTCACACATCAGTAACTGTACGTCTCTCTTAGCTTAGGCAATTAAGTAAACTGAAACCTCAGTCTAGTAAAAATTACTGTGCCATAAGGATTCAGCACAACACAGTAAGTTTTTACCATAGATAGAGATGGTCTAAAAACACTGTGAGCATCTAGGAAAACACTGGGAATAGCATGCAACAACATGGGTATTGTTCATCTCTAGCTTCATTGATTATCCATTGTCTGAAGCCTCAGATTTGTTACAAACTGGCACTCAACCCTTGGCCAGGAATTCCTGTGAATACTGGGCTTTTGAGAACAAGCTCTGCTTAAGTGGGAAGGATATGCCATGCACTGGCCAAGCTCCGAGCTGTCATACGCAGTCCTGAATAGGACTGCTTTCCAGTCTCAGCACATAGGCATGAACACATACCACTACATCTGAGGCAAGGCAATGTCCCAACTGCTCAAGAGGAGATAACAAAGCCCTTTTCAGTGCTGCATCTTCCCCCAAGTAGGAATCCTCACTACTCTTCTGCAGCCAAGACGAAATTGCCTTTAGCCAGAGAGTCAGTTCCGTGTCTTCTGCATACAAAACTTGTGATTGTGTTGCCAATGACTCAAGAGCGTTGCTCAGCTCCCACCCATGACGTTCATTGTTTATGTCTCTGGATTTGCTACCTAATCAACTACATATGCACTTAATTTCACTTTGTATTAACTCTAAGCAGCACTTACTTTTCATGAAATCTCTCTATTACAACCTCTGTGTTTACCCCAGGAACCAGTCAGAGTGCGATCACCTTTTCAAGCTTCATCCACTTTTTGATCAGTTGGATGAAAAATTTAAACAGCTTTAAGACTGTTAAACTTCACCAAAACATTTCCCATACAATTTATTTGCGGGGACAACTATTTTAAACAGTGTATTCTTCTTGCAGAAATCTCAGTATTGGGTAAAGTTTTAAAGAATTGTTCACATGCACTATCACGTGTGTTGTTTTAGCACAGACACAGGCAAAGCACAGACGTCAATTCCTCATTCTCCAATTTCATGCTTTAACGTAAAACCTGCTTTCTCCACATTCCAGATTCTGGGATACAGTTAATTTTCTTCTCAGTAACTGGTACAGTGCTGTGTTGTGGATTTTGTATAAGAACAATGTTGTCCTACTGTTGACATCTACCTAAGGTAAGATTTTTTTCCCGTATCATAGAATCTTAAAACGGTTTGTGTCGGGAGGGACCTTAAAAACCATCTAGTTTCAAGCCCCTTGCCATGGGTAGGGACACTTTCCACGATGCTGGGTTACTTAAAACCCCATCCAACCAGGCACAGGGCATCCACAACTTCTCTGGGCAACCTGTTCCAGGTACCTCACCACCCACACAATAAAGAATTTATTCCTAATATCTAATTAAGAATTATCTCCTTCAGTTTAAAGCCTTTCCCCTTGTCCTATCATTCCACACCCTTGTAAAAAGTCCCTCTCCAGTTCTCTTGTAAGCCCCCTTTACATACCAGAAGGCTGCTGTAAGATCTCAAGAGCTTTCTCGTCCCCAGGCTGAACAACCCCAGCTCTCTCGGCCTGTCTCCACCAGAGAGGTGCTCCAGCCCTCTGATCCTCCTTATATTGGGAGTCCCAGAGCTGGATGCAGTGCTCTAGGTGGGGTGCACAGGAGTGGAGCAGAGGGGGAGAATCACCTCCCTTGACCTCCTGGTCATGCAGTAAAAGGAATTCCCAGAATATGAGACAAAAAGTAATTTTGGAGATATGAAAATGATGAGGTCTGGTTACCAATATCTCTTCTCCTTTTGGAGTCTCTGATGTCTAATAAAACATTAATTTGTTATTCTTGCCTTCAGACACTAACAGTTTCTCTCTTTCCCTCTAGTCTTCGCATCTGCTTAATTTTGTAATAGAGGCACAATCCTAGGTTCATCTAAGGATTCATTCTCTCACTAGAAAGCAAGAGGAGAGTGAGGCAGAGTACATGAAATGCATCAAAATGCAGAAGTAGACCTGCCTGCAAAAGCAAGGCTTTCAGTTCATAGTGAATTTCCTCTTTTTGATTTTTTTTAATCTGAATTTTTTATTTGGTCTCCTCAAAGCAGATGGCTCTTGGGTCTTGCTAATCGAAACAGGTTAATGGCACAGTTAATAGCTTTGCTGCCCACATCAGCAGTACAAAGGAGTAAAACCTCCCTCCCAGAGGTACCTGCCAGGTGCTGTGGCTTTGGACAGCCATTCCAGGAACACGTGTCCAGGAGTCTCCCCACACTGCCGTGAGTTAGCCTGCCTCAGAGCTGTGATCTGGGAATGTGCAGGACAAATACTTGAAGATGAAGGACTCAGAACGTCCTGGGTCTGCGGCTTTGGGTCAGGCTCACCACCCAGGCAGCCACCAGGCTCTGGGAACTCTGGAAGAAAAGGGTGCTGACTATGTTTCAGACCACTTCATCAGGAAGAAACTGAACTATGCAGATCAATACTAAGGTCACAATGGCCCACAGCACAGTTAGGAACAGCTTAAGAGTGAAGAACAGGTTCTTAAGAGTGGACATGAAAAAGACAGAGTTGATGTTGCTGGGCTGGGGAATGATTTCTGAAATCTTCTTAGCAATGATTTAGACTAAGACACATCATTCTCCAGCTCTGTCCTCACTTTAAGCATACACTGGAATTTCTGTCTGACATCAAACTCTCAGAATAGCAACAGCCACAAGTATAATTTTCTGCCATGTCTGTGTGGTGAAGAATTTGTCCATCTATGCAGACAATGGTCTGACCTTGACTATTCATGCCTGCGTCACATTTGGCAGAACCATAGCCCGCGATATACTTGATAAAAAGCCTTCAGGGCTTGGAAACTCCAGCTAATACAAAGTGGTGCATTTTACACCATTATCAGGAGAAGCTGCTACCATCAGCAAGTGTCGGCTATTTCTGCTTTCTTCATCCCACACACCCCATACTGGCTCCTCATATCCATTATTGATTTCAGTTTTAGCTTTTGGTTCTTAATTTCTGATTGCTCAATGGGATGGGTCCAGATTATCTGGCAAAAGAAAACTCAATCAAATCTCCAGGAAACAACACAGCGATTGACAACTCCTCTTCTGTTCACAACGGAACTGCCTAAGGTAAGATAAGCACATCTGATCTGAGACTGGAATGATCTACCCCCTGAAAGAACCCCCACCATCTGCTTTAAGCATAAACTGCATTTCTTGAGCCTTCTCTCTCTAAATGTAAACACATAGTAACATTTGGCTTCCCAAATCAAACAAAACTAAATACATAAGAGAAACTATTAAAAAATAATTCCCCTGCAGTGTCTTCCATTATTCCTGACCTACTGCTTGAGAAGGATGAGTGAACAAGCACTGTATTGTTGATAGCAGTATTCTTGTAAATACGCTGGCAGAAGGCTTTCAGAGACTGATGATCAGATCACACGTACAGCAGAACAGAATTCCCAAGTTAATACCAAGTGCCTTTCCCCAAAGCACTCAGCTTTTCCCCTCCAGAAGCACACACTTGGGTGCCATTCTCACACAGCACTATCACAGGTGAACATCCTGGGAAACAACAAACAAGGCCACAAAATACCTCAGAACTCTTGCATCAAACACTGGCAAATTGGTTGTGACCCAGAATACAATGTACCCAGCTTGCTTTTGCTTGCTTTTGCTATAACCTCAGTGTGCTTACTTCCATGTAAATACACAGACAGTTCTTCACTTTGGAGCTACTTCACAGACGGTTTTTTATCTGGAATGTAGGTATAAAGTGATAGCTCTGGTTGTGCTCGTAGATCATTTGTGCTAAATGATTTGTGCATACCACAGAGATACAGAAGTCCTCCTTAGTATGAAACATGACATTACCAAATCCATACCTCAGACCAATTTTTGGAGAACTTGGAGGCTTTGGAAAATGGAAACACTGTAATAGACTGGCTGTAGCTGAGGGCTTGGAAGTCCTAACTCAGGGCTCAGGATACCACCCCTGGGAAAACTCTACCCATCCTGAGCTGTGAGCTGTGATAAACCTCACCCATAGTCACCAGTCTGCAAAAGAATTGCAAAGCTGCCTTCTACTTCCAAAGTGCTCTGTACACTGATCCTTGCAAAGATGCAATCATTCCAAGATAAGCTGGAAAGAATCCTTGGTACAATTTAGGGGCCTGCATCCCTTGGCACCGAGTCATGGAGTGGCAAGATGGTGTGACAATCCACCCACACAACCTGTCACAGGCATCAGCTGCACCTCCAGCCAGGAATGAACAGCCAGAACTGCAGGTTGTTCTCTCCCCCAGTCACTCACTTTGCCATACTGGAGAATGTCAACATGCTTCTGTATATAGGGTTAGACCTATATGCTTTTAACTAAAATAACAGAAAACATTGTAGGAGTGTTGAAAAATATTTTCTGATGTGTTTTACTTTAAGAGAAAAAAATAGTATCCATATAGAGTCAGCCTATTCGTTTTCTAAATCTTGCACTTTACTATTTGTGCTTCATTTTCTCCCACGCAAATGGCAACTATGCTTTAAAGTACCAAGCACCATACACTTAATAAATTATAAAGTCAATCTTCATAATTTCTATTCTCATATATCACTCAGAGATGGTTTCAAAAGAAAGATATAGGAGAAGTAACCTAGGTCTCCCTCCAACAAAGCACTTAAGCACACACTTCAGCATGTTAGCATCCCAGCTGAAGACAGTGGGATATATTTCAAGTCACACACATTTCAAAATTTTATTGAAGTTCAGCAACAAATAATAAAAAAACTAATATACAGCAGGAAAAAAACCCTTCAATATCCATAGAGGTGAGGCTATGTTAGGATCTTCTACTGAGTTTCCAGAGACTTAGGCAAATACTTGCTTTGGTTAATTCAGCAATGTTCGTTTTGGAGGCAGTGACAAAAAATACCTTTCTTAGAACATAAATTTGACCCAGCTCCATTCAGATGGAAGTAAAACTCTTTTTCTCTCCACTGGAAATGGAGCTCAATGATTAAATATAAGATTTTTTTATAATTGAAGCATGATCCCAAAAAGCAAATCTGATAGTGAAATCATGAGACATTGCAAGATCTTGATATTTAGTTAGTCATAATTATACAGATGTCAGGAATCCAGGTTGTAATGTCCTTTATAACTCCCACGTAGAGTGCTTACACTTCTAGGATGTATCAGTGTGCCTCTGATGTTTGTATAAGTGCCAAATAAACAATGGTACAGTTATTCCAATCAATTTAGAAAGTTCTTAGATGATGTTTCCAGAAATGCTTGAGTTTAGTTGTGTAGTTGACTTAGGTTTTTTTCACAATAGTGTTGGATTTTACTATTGCTTTAATGGGTTTTTCCCTTCTCATCATATTTCTAGTGCCAGTACTTTACCAGATATCTGAAATAGTTCTGCACTAATAAGAAGTACTGGTTGTCCTGGGACAGCATCCAGAAAAGATACATACATTTAGGGAGGTTTGAAATATCACAGCACATCCCAAAAATACAAGCTAGTCATTGCAACAACCTTGGCAATGGCAAGCCTGGAGAAGCTAATAGTGGATTTTAAAAAGAGGAATATATCACAGTACTTTAGCATGGCTATAGATAGGACAGAAAAAAAAAAAAAGGAACAAAAAAAAAAGAGGTAGTACTTTTGTTTCCATGTCCAGAAAATGCTGGCAGATACAGAATAAAATAGCGCAATCCTGAGTCATCTAAACACGTTAATTAACCACACCACAGAGAATCGGGCCTTCTTTGGTGTTCATTCACCTTGAGTCACACCTTCTTTGCCTTCCTCATGTCCATGATTGGTAAAACATTTGACAGACCGTGTGGCATATCAGAAAGTAATTATTGAGCATGGATTTCTGCTGATGGCAGGGTTTTACAATGCTCAAGGCAGTGGCACAACGAAGTCATGTGTAAATGGCAACCCTGGCTCTACATCTTAATTTTTTGAAATAAAATAATTTTAAGTTTAGTAAGTAGCACAATGCAAGGGAAGGGATCCTAGAAACAATCTCACACACACAAATCATTCAGCTATGTGCAGTAACATGCAGTCACGACAGAATTAAATATTCATAAACTCAGAGGAGATGAAATTCTGTGTTCATCTATCAAAATATGTAAACCACCAGTTACCGTTTTAAAAATAAAGCCCTTGTATCCACCCTCTTAAACTGTACAGGCCCTGTTTAAATGATCCGGCGTCGATACTCTCTTTTAATTAAAACAATAGCAGAGATTTTACTGAATAGTAACAAATCTAAAAGTGTAGGAGGCAAATGCTGAAAACTCGGGGTCTGCAGTTAAAAATACAATTTTTAAAAAATACCTTGTCTTTCTCATGATAATTGGAGCTCTAGTCATGCAAATATGTGGTGTGACATAGTTGTTGCATTGATTTATTGCATTGCTCGTTTACATTCCTTCATTGTGTTACTGTTCTCTTACGCATTTGTAACAAAACCAAACTATAGTAAAACTAGTTGAAGAAACACGGCTCAAATCCAGTACATGCCAACATTTCTTTTTTGCATTACTCTAGGATTATAACCTGTTTGGGGGTATCTGCGCATTCGGAGAATTACTCGGATTTCAATAAAATACAAACGGATGTGTTTTACAGTCTAGCACACACGGATCACACCTTGCAACCATCACCGAATTACGATGAAACTTACACATTTATCAGTCTCTGCCTGTCACAGACCTACAGACACGGCAGAATTCACCGGCTCCAGTTTAGCAAACCCATGCCGAGAAAAATGAATGGAAATAAAGACAGTGCCCACAGACAAAAGCACTGATCAATGCACTCCGCTGACATTATCTTAATGGCAACCCTTTTCCATCCCATCCTCCCTACTTTCCGATTCTCCCAGCAGCAGACACATCCGCACCAAAGGGTGCGATCTGACCCATTTCTCGCTCAACTCCGTCACCCGCAGGTTCTCACTCGGCAGCGAGCAGCCGTCCCCCGGTCCGCAATGACACAGCAGGGCTGGAGGGACACAGCACCCGAGCTCCTTCCCCCAAGTGACTCGCCCCTCGCCGCCGGGTGGAAGTCGAGGCGAGGCGCGGGGAGGGAATGGGAGCGGCGGCCCCGCCGGCCGCGGCCCCTCGAAGTGAGGTTAAACTTTGGCGGCGGCCCCTGGGCCGCTCCCGCCGGGCGGGCGGGCGGAACAATGCCCGGCGCCCCGGGCCCGGCGG